>JADRCD010206478.1:60017-72322 GCA_019843815.1 Montemys delectorum
TCCCCATGCCTGCCACCCCACCCTCTCCCACTTATTGGCCCTGACATTCCCCTACACTGGGGCACAAAACCTTCACAAGGCCGAGGTCCTTTCCTCCTATTGATGATCAAATTTGCAGTCCTCTACTATACACATGCAGCCAGAACATTCAGTCCCACCCTGTATAGTCCTTGATTGGTGGTTGGGTCCCTGGGAGCACTGAGGGTACTAGTTAGTAATTGTTGTTTTTATGACCACAGCTTGTTTCTGTAGGTTTTTAGGACTCAGTAACACATGGAGTGAGTTTAGTGTCTCAAGTATTACTATGGACATGGGAATCTATGGTAAGAGATCAGCTCAAGATGAGTGGCTTTGATCGTAACAGAATGATGGTCATTATGATAGTGACATGCAGTCTTTAACAGGTGCCTTCCTTTTCATATTCCCCATCAAAATACAATACTGAACAAAATGAGAGCTACATTTTTCAGCTCTACTCTCTACTGACTCAGCAGAAATTGGAATTTAGGAGAAAGGTCATGAGGATCAGGCATCACTGGCAGGGTTGCTGTCACTACGGGGGCCATGCTGGCTAGAAGGACTGTGATGACTAGATAGATAGAGCTTTGGTTTCCTCCTCCAGCTTACCTAAGAGAAGCCCATTGTTCTTCCTATTCTTCTTTTGCTCTGCATATATATGAGGGTGCTATATTTGCATGTATGTATTGTTATTTACATGTGTATGCACACATAAATGATTTAAATGTGTTGATTATATATTTGATTTGATTTTCTAAGCCAAATAAATAATAAAAAGAGAGTGGCTGAGAGTAGAGTATTGGTGGAATGAGACTTTTTTTTTTTTAACCATCTATTTATAAATAAGCCAGTGCAATTAGAAAATACCCAGACCTTGAGGAAAAATTAGATACAAAGGAAGTGGGAGGGTGCAGATCATGAGGTGTTGGGGAGACAATCACAGTGACATTAAGGCAGCAATAGAAGCATCCTAAAGATTGCTCATATGCACTACACGTCTTAAGGTGCTCGGAGCTCCCTGGCCCATTGGCATCCCAAGGAGGTGGAGTTAGGATCAGAGGGAGGTCAAAAGAAAGATACCACATTTCGCTTCCTGGTCTCTGGCACTGTACACTTGAAGTGATTGTAGTGGCAGGAAAGATCTATGCTTTGAAAGCCTGAAGTGAGGGAGCAACGCTCCACTTGTTCCTCTGAGTGTTCAGTGACAAACCCTGAAAGGAAAAAGCTAGTTTTCTACAAACTTAGGATTAGATTCCCTAAACTAAAACTTCAATCAATCAGGTACCTGATTCTCATGTGGACTCTTGCAGATATATGTCCTTGCTCTTGGGAGAGAGAGAGAGAGAGAGAGAGAGAGAGAGAGAGAGAGAGAGAGAGAGAGAGAGGGACAGAGAGACAGAGAGAGAGAGAAATGTGTTGTTTGTAGCAGAATAGAATGTCAAAGGAAGAAGGTACTTTTTATGTAGGTGAGGTTTCACACTACAGTCTGGGCTAGCCTAGTTCACACAGTCAGAGCTAGCCTGAATCTTACTATGCAACCAAGGAAGCATCAATTTTGCAGTCTTTCTGTGATTGCCTTCTGAATGCTATATGTACAGGAATGCAGCACTTACTTTTATTTTTTAAAAATATATTTGCTATTTTTTTCTGTCTAAACAGGAAGAGGAATTAATGCATGGGATACTGCAGAGAAACCTGACTCTAAATATGCACACATAGGCATAAACACATACATGATTAGAAAATGTGCCCATTAAAAATGGCATTTAAAAAAAATAGGAAAACATCTTATTTCTGGAGCAGTCACCTCAATGGTACAGTGTTTGGCCAACATGTAGTCCTAGATTCAATCTCCAGTTGGGGCTCCTCCCCAATTGTTTTCTTTGTGGAGGTGAAAAGTATTGAAACAGCATGTAGTGTTGTCAGTGACATGGCTTGCTTTTGTTCACTTTTGAGCTTTGTCCCTTACCCTAACACTTAAGATCTTCCCCATGTGGTCAGAATGTTAGTAGAGACCCTTGGGAGAGGACAGAGATGGGAATTCAAATCCCATTGCAGAGTTCAGTATCTGAAGATCTGTACCTTCCACACCTCATCCGATTCCCAAGACATCACCATGGATACCATCCATAACAGAACAACAAAACAGGTTTGTGTGCCTCTGCAGACTGCCAAGGGTGGGTGATACTTGCGCTTGCCTCCTACTTCGGATTTTATACTAGATGTATACTTCAGATTAAACTATTTTCTTTCAGTGCTCATTGTTAACCAGTAAAAGATAAAGTCCTTAGAGTATGTAGACAAGAACTGAATATCAAGCCAAAAGCTGCTGCTGCTGTTCTTTGTTTGAATTCCCAGAGTTGCCATGAATTCCCTGTTATTTAGGGTAAATGCCAATAGAGGATAAGCTCATTAGGTAGTATCTGGAAATGTTGACAGGAAATTAAATTTGCAAAACAGGAGGAAAACTATGGTTGAATGTGTGGATGGGCAAGCAAGGAACTTGACGGTTGAGGTGTATTTATTACTTCGTTTTTTGTTTTCTTAAGGCAGTCTTCTCTTGGGATAGAGATTGAAGCACACACCCTTACTACGTATCAGGACCTATGTGACTGAGGGAGTGGCATTCTTAAGACCAAAGCACTTCTTCACAAGCTGTGGTTTCTGACACTGAGCCTATGAAACATGAAACGATGAAACATCTCTGTTAGATGGTTTTTGCCCAGCAGTATCCTCGTGTTTGTTCATTTGCAGTTTGCAGAACTATTCAGTTCTTTATGATGTGAAGACTCTAGACTCTATAGCATAATGATACACTTTTCCCAAGTGTGGGAAAAGCTTACTCAAGTAAATATATTATCTTATTCATGATATCTGTGGTGTTATGACCAAATACATAGGCCAATTAATAGAAAGACCAGCAATGAGAGTGGGAAAATAAACTGATGGCTTTGAGTTTTTATTTAACAAAAATTAAAGGATTTCAGGATTTTTATTCTTTTTCATCTTTGTTCTTGACAAATATCTGTGAATATTCATAATACATACTATATATGTATGCATATATTCATATTATAAAAGCATATGTATTATATATGTGTGTTATGAAAATTGCAGATTTAATTAAAAATGAGAAGCAGCAGAAGTGAGAAATTGATAGAGACAAAATTAACTGGTAATAGTCACATTTCTTGGCTTATTTTTTCATAAGAAAAGTACTGAAAGTGTTTTAAAGATTTACTTTTAGTTTTCTGTGTGTATAAATGTGTCCTTGTGTATTTCACCTGTTTCTGGCTGTCTATGGAGAAGAGAGGAGTGTTTAGGGCTTCTGGAGCTGCAGTTAAAAGTGGTTTTAAGCCTCTTCATGCCTAACATCAGAGCTGGGAACCAAATGCATATCTTCTGAAAGGACAGCAAATTCTTTTCACCCCTGAGCAGTCTACCAAATCTCAAGACTAGAGGTCAAAAACAAAACAAAAACAAAACAAACAAAAACAAAAACAAAAACAAAAATCAGGTTCAAAGCAAAGCAATGGAAGCAAAGACTCCTGTGTGGGCATCAGGAAACCTGTTGCATTTCTAGCAAACACATATGAAGCTCACAAAAGAGGACTGGACATTTTTTCAGAGTCATTCCAGGGGTCTCTCCTCTCTCCTGCGATGACTTTGATTACATATAGATTTCCAGAGTTGTACTATGCAAAAGACACTAATCAAGTCTTATTTCTCAGTAGTCTAGTCTTCTAGGTGATATCTCATACTGTAAGCCTCTAGTGAATGACATAACACTTGTTAAGGAATTGTGTAATACACAGAATAATATCTGATACACTGAACGAAACACACACACACACACACACACACACACACACACATGCACTCACATGCACACACACACACATGCACACACATGCACACACACACGCACGCATACGCTTGTGAAAGCAGAAGAGAGTGGCTGGGAGAAGACAAGGGCCAACAGAAGTTGGTGTGGATAGAGAGAAAGGGTGAATATGATCACAGTATATTGTATGTACATATGGAGTTGTCAAAAAATAGACCTTTTTTTTTTTTACAGGAGATTATTTCACATCTAAACCAGTTCTGAGTATTTAGCAATTTATAAGTTATTTTAGCTTCTCATTCACTCCTTTACATACTTTTATTTATAACAAGTGACAGTCTGGTTACATGAATATAGGACAAGTCTGCTCTCATAATGGTTGATTGATGGTACTGTAGGACATCCCTCTTTTCCTCTTTATTCCTGACCTCAGATAGGCACAAACCCTCTTCAGAAATGACGGATATTTTATGGAGGAGGAGAGAAGATGCTCTTCAAAAACGCAATAAAGTTAATTCCATGTTTTTCACCTGCTTAGCTGTGGATAGTAGACTTGTGATCTGTGCTTGTTCAGAAAGAAAATTACTTGATCCCAACGGTCATGCTATCAGAATCCATAAGATGATTATGCCTTAATTTTGGAGTGGATAGATTCTTTTTCACTGCCAGATTATATAAAAAATAGTCGAGCTACTTTTCTGTCACATACACACATGCAGATCCTTGTTTTGATAGAATAATTGCTATTTAGAGATGAGCAGGTTGTGTGTTAAAACTACTAGCCTCATCTTTGGAGCTATCAGTCTCAGTCTGACAAGTAACAAAGGGGGATATTTTAATAGAGGCTTAAGAAACAAGAGAGGTACTCCAAAAAAGCCAGGCATATCCAAGCACAAATGTGGGCTTCTGGAGGGAGAGTAACAAATGATTGTCTTATTATTAGCCATGTATAGTAGTTTGGTGACTCTCAATTTACATCTCAAAAGGCTGCTAATAAATTTCCACCCTCCAATTTCTCTTTGTTAATGGGATAAGTCAGGCATCTCTGGAGATGCTTCTTTTAGTTATAAACTAATGGACTGAAATCAGAAGTCACAAGGGTTGCAAAAGGGGTTTATGGAAAGGTCTCAAGGATTACATCCAAGAGGGGAGTAGTTGTAAGCAGTTGCTAATTGAGCTGGAAACCTTGCTTTTTTGGTGAGTCTTCAATTGAATTCTAGGGTCAGAGGCTCTTGACCCTTCTCATGTCCCCAGATGTTTCCTGTCTTTCTCTCCTTCTTAGCGGGCACTTTGATGAAGGGTTTTTGAAAAATAAATGGGAAATTCTACATCAAGGAATTCATGTAAGTTCACATCCATGAAAGAGAGTTTTTTCTTTTCGTTTCTTTTTGAGATATAATTTTCTTACAACACTTCCTTCTTTACATTTATCTCTCTATACCTCTCCCAACTCTCCTTCAAATTCACTGCCTCTTTCTGCCTCTTTTTTTTTTAAATTTTACTAATTGTTATTGTCTGGACATAAGCATATGTAAATACATACATACTCTTAAATTTAATGGGCTCAGTCTGCTACTTGTATGTATGTTTTCAAGGGTGAACATTTGGCACTAGACAACCAATTTCTGTGCTCATTCCTGGGGAGGGCTGCCTCCTCTATCACCAGCTTTTCTTTGCTGTCTGTAGGTCTTTATGTAGTGAGGCCTCATGGGATGTGGAGATAATTTTTTTCCAGTGAACTTAGACGGCCTTTGTGCTGTTTCTAATTTTTTTTCCAGGTAAAAGTGCAATGTTCACCCAAGCCACTAATTAGTTGAAAACTAAGCTTCATTAGGTCACTTGCTCATTTCCTTTTTATTACTAATTTACCTTGATTTAGGTAAAATGCCAAATTATATTCTAACAGCCTGCAAGAACAGCAGCTAAATTAACACAAGAGAGCAGTTTCAATGTGGGTATTATCTTTTCCCCTTTATGCTTGCTATAATGAAGTCATGCTTAAATGTCAGATGCAATAGAAAGCAAAGGATAAATACATCACTAACACATTTTGGGGGAATCATATCTGCTCTTACTTTCAATCAGGAGGGAGGAAGGGAAGGAGAGAGGTAGAAAAAGAGAGAGAAATGAATTTAAAAAAAAGTAAATCATTTTGTTAGTAACTTCAAAGTTTGACAGCAGTTAAAGGCTCAATATGTAGCTTGTATTTCTATTAAAAATTTGTATTTAAACAGGATTTCCTAACCACTCCAATTATAGCACGTCATGCTAGGTGATTATATTGCTTGGAAAGGAGACTTGATTGAGGTTGAAAGGATATTAAGCTTGACCTTCCTGTCATACCTACTAACTAAAAGTCCTAAGCATTTGAGTTTCCCTCTTCTTCTTTCAGGGAGAAAGTCATCCTTCAGATGGACTTAGTCAGATGGACAAGTAAACTTGCCTAATATTAATAAGTATAACGTTATGAGCTTTGTTCATAACCTCTGTGCATGAAGGACAGTAATTATGGTCCAGGGCTTAAAAGAACTCCTGTTAAACTTGCAGTTACATAACAGAACAAAAATGAAATAAGGGAGGAGAAAAAAGTACAATAAATGTCTTTATGCCTTACAGAGACCCAGGGAAAAAAAAGCAGTTTGTCTGTTGGCAAGTAACAACTGTTATTTCTAAAGAATGCATCAGATAGGAAACCAAGTTTATATAGCAGTATTGGGGATACTCTCCTGTCTTAGTTTTGTTTTTCCTGTTGCTATGATAAAATACTCTGTCAAACACAACATCAGGGAGAATGGTGTTATTTTCACTCAGGATCTGAGGATATAGACAATGGTGGTGGGGAAATGCTGATGGCAGGAGCTTGACCATCAAGCAGCAGAGAAGAGTGAGGCTCGGGCTGCGTTCTCCTTTTATCCATCCAGTAACCAAGTCTAGAGAAAGATACTACTGACTTTTAAAGTGAACCTTCCTCCTAGATTAGTCTTTTGGAGAAAATCCTTTACACATACAGTAGAGGCTAACCTAATCTAGATAATCCCTCTCGGGTGTTCCTAGAGGCTAATCTAATTTAGAAAATCCCTCGCAGGTATGCCCAGAGGTTAATCTAATCTAGATAGGCCCTCACTGGTGTGCAGAGAGGCTTGTTTGTCTCATGGGCTGTTTTATATTCTGCTAAAATAATGATCCACACTAGTGGTAACACTAGTTAGCATGAGAAGTAGATTTGGGATATGAGAGAGAGGTCAGTGCACGTGAAAGTGCTGGCAGCAGAAGGCTGAGACCCTGAGTTCTATCCCAGGTAAAAAAGCCACATGTAGCAGTGCAGGTCTATAATCTCAGCAGTCCTGTAATAAAATCACAGGCTGCCACAAGAGAAAAATCCCAAGTCTTGTGGTCCAGGTAGCCTAGTGTATATGGTTTGGTGCAAGACACTGTCTTCAGAAAGAAGAAGGTAAAAACTAGCTCCTTAGAGTTACACCCTTGATGTCTACATACATACCAGGTCATATGAGTACCCACACTCATATCCACATCATCTGTACATACGTCTACACAAATATACAGCCACAAAGAAGTTGAATCATTAGATAGGAAGTATGAACATTCAAACCCAACAGATATGAAATGCTAGTTTGTAAAATAAGAGTTTATAAAGTATTCTTGAAATTTAATTATAAAGAGGGATATCATTTAGAAATCAAAGCAGTTAACTTTCATGTTAATTCATCAGTTCCTACTGTTTTCTTGCCTTGCTGGGATCAAACTCAGGGCCTCACACATGTCACACAAGAATGATATCCATCACTAGGTTGAATTTTCATGAAGAGCTATCATAGGTCAACCTGAGTCACATTTCTCCCTTCCTCTCTCCCTCTCTACTCCCTCCATACCCCTCCCTCTCATCTCTCTCTCTCTCTCTCTCTCTCTCTCTGTCTCTGTCTCTCTCTCTGTCTCTGTCTCTCTCTCTGTCTCTCTCTCTCTCTCTCTCTCTGTCTCTGTCTCTCTCTCTCTCTCTCTCTCTGTCTCTCTCTGAGGGGAACACATGTAGCATGGTGCCAGTGTGGTGATCTGAGGACCACTTTCAGGAGCTGCTTCTCTTCTTACCCCATGTAGGTCCCTGGGATGGAACTTGAGTGGCTTGCTAGCAGGCAACTGTACTTACTAAGGCATCTCAAGAATGGATGGGCCAGCAGTTTCAACTGGAGACACTTCAAAACTTCAGGGTCTGGGTATGGGCTTCTTGTCAGTGAGCAAGCTACCACTCTGGAAAATCCCTTTGTGTACACATGCTAATTAAGTTCCTGGCAGGATAGAGAGACAGGGGTGATTGGAAGAAATATTTGGAGCAGGGTCAGCTAACTATTTAAGGGCCCATTGTAAATATTTCAGGCATTGTGGGCCAGACAGTCACTGTCACAGCTACTTAACTTTGCCATTGTAGTATAGAAACAGCTATGGACAGTACCTAAATGAATGAGAATGGCTGTTTTCCAAGAAATCTCTGTTTAAAAAAGAAAGATGGCTCTGATTCAAGGGCCGCAGTTTGCTGACCCTTCAACTAGAGGAATGGCTGTTGATCTACCCACTGGCAGCAGCAGTGGTCACATTCAGCTAGCAGACGTATGTTTTTGTTTTTAAATCCTATGTTGTTGGTATGTATGATGTTTTTATTTCTTATTTGTCAATGGTGATTTTTGCATACAAGTCAGGTAATACATGCAAATATAGAATCTGATATCTGAAAACTCTATGGAGATCTGTCACCTCACAGCCAAAGCATTGTGTCCCACTGAATAGGCCTTTGCTTCCTTGGTCTCTGTGTCTATCATTCTCACTGTTTCCTTGAGCCTTCCAGAGAGCTCTGAGTTGACTGACCTCATTTATGTGATCTGTTCTCTACTTGAACTTGACTTTGCAAGCACTTTATGTAGTCCCTTTTCCGTCTCTATACTCAAAAGGTTTCCTGGAGTCTGAGAACCAGTGGTATTTATCAGATGTATAGAGCTGGACCGTACTGGCAATGCAAAGAGGATGAGAGCTTAACTATAGAAGTAATGAGCCAGAGAGCGTGCTCATTCCATATACTCATCCTACACAGAATCCCACAGATGCCACATCTCCTTTTGCCTTTTCTCTTCCACTCTCAAGCAAAAGGCCATACAGAGGTGTTTGTCTGCCTGTGATCATGTATACATGTGGTGTATATGGGTATACATGTGATGCAAAAAATGCAAACTTCACCTCAGAGGGAATAAACCTTCATTCTGGGACCAAATGTGAGTCAAGTGCTAGCCTGTGATCAAACAGGTTATCCCAAACAACATGTTGAAACATGGAAATTGTTTAGTGAAATAGGTATAGTAACAGAAGTGCCTAAGCAAAGACAGCTTTGCAATACATTGGGTGAAGTACCAGGTAGAACAGTTCCAACAAAACAGGAAATAACTCTGCATTTTCCTCTGTAGTTGACGGAAGGCATTGTTAGCTTGTGGAGTAGAGTCCTGCTAAGAATATGTTTTAAAGGTTTTTTTGTTGGTGTTTTGTGTGTGTGTGTGTGTATGTGTGTGTGTGTGTGTGTGTGTGTGTGTGTGTGTGTGTGCGTTTAGGTTAGATGACAACCTGAGAAAGTTATTTCCTACCATGTGAATCCTGGGAAACAAACTCCTGTTGTCAGTCATAAGGGCTGTACCTTTGCTCATTGAACTGTATGTGTGTGTGTATATATATACACACACACATACATATATATTGGTTTCTATGAATGCAAGCTTTATTAATGTACTAGTGATAGACATAAAATGCAACAGCACCCTGCTCCAACAAGGAAAACTAAAAACATTAACAAAAAGAGCCTATACCAGGAAATCAGAAATCCTGTGGCACATCATCTCTGCTTTGGTACCCAGAAGAGTGTGTGAGGGAGTCCAGGGTCATTTTGAGAGGACTCCTTGGAGTTCTGCCTGGTTGTCTCTCTTGTTGTTGATTGGTGGCAACTACTCATTTTCCAGTAAGTGTGGGCTTTAGCCAACCACTTCAGCATCATCTCACACCTTTTACTGAAGAACCAAATCCTAATGCGTCCTTTTCTCAGTTTGAGTTTGTCAGCCAAGGCCTCCAGAGTCTCCTTGTTAGGACGTTGGTCTTTCTTGAAGTGCCTTTTTAGCTCCTGTAAATGCTCACAGGTGAATCCAGACTACTCACCCCATTAGGACAGGAAGGGTGGAATTGTTTCCATCTCAGTTACTTTTACCTTGGTTGCAGCTCTCTTGAGTTCCATTCATCAGTTTCTATTGGCTCCATTTTTAAAGTTTTGATAGTCATAAGATAGTTAAGTCAGACATAGTGGTGGACAATTAGTGGCTTTCCATGGAACTAAATTGGCTCTGATCTGCAACTTGTAAATTACTCATAATCATGAACTTATTCAGTCATTTTGCCTTGTGGAATCTTTAATACAAGTGAAAAGTTTCTTTTTATCAGGGAGTAGGGGACTTCATTTCATAGTCAATATGTCATCTTTATGCCCCCCATCAGGCATTTGTGGAAACCTGAAATGTCACCCCTTGTTAAAGGTCAGTGGAGCTCCCAAAGGGTTGTGACTCACGGGTTGAGAACAGCTGATCTAAAGGATCATGCTCTTTTCTAGTGTCGAATTAGCTAACAAGCTAACAACTCATAAGGAGGCATTTACCCCTTGGCCCTGGTTTTGCTTTATTGTTTTTGTTTTTTAATATCCTATGCTTTCTGAAAACCACATTATCTACCTGTACATGTGGCCTACATTCAAATCTTAATTAAATTTCAGTAAGCTTATAAGATAGTAAGTTCCCATGCAGTTTTTTCCTATAACTTTAATTTTGGCTCCTCCTCCTTCTTGTACTCCTCTACCTTCTCATCTTCCTCTCTGCTTAAGCCTTTTAGACAGGATTTTATTATGTAGCCCAGGTTATTTTTGACTACATTGCAATCCTTCTGCCTCCGTCCCCTGAATTTCATGAGCCACTATCCCCAGCAAAATACAATTTTTATGTCAAACAATAAATATGGAATTTCTTATTTTACACTAATGTAAACATTTAAAATATAAAGGCCTAAAAATTTAAAAAATTACCTTACCTATGAACAATTGTTTAAAGTGATTACTCAGGTTTTTTATGATAATTAATAACTATCTGTGTGCATATCCATGAGTTTTCCCCAGAACTTTATAATGTAGAAGCAACATATATACAAGATCTAGTCTTGCTTTTATCCATTTCAAATTAGCTTTTGTGAAATCCTCTTAGAATCTTACCAGAACACTTGGTTTTTCTAAGTACTGTTATTCATCCTTTTGACCCACCTATGATCAGCAACCTTTGCCAGAGTGGCAAAAGAAAAAAAAAATACATTTACTTTAATGTTGACCCTTCAAATAATCACCATTCCCCAAATTCCATCCAGGCTATAGAAATAAAGCTCTCTGTTGATTTGCATTCCTAATGAGTGGGGATTCTATTTAGTGGTTAAATTATATTCATCCCAGAGCCTGTGGCCAGGTCCAACTGCCTGACAGCCTGTTCAACAGCTTGTGAATAGAAATAATGAATAGAAAGGTCAGGCAGTCCATTTAAACCGTAACATTTTTCAAATTTCAAGATACCATAGTGGTGTGACATAATCCATATGTGGTTCCAGGGAGGTGGAAAGCAAGTGAGGTTTTTAACCTTTCATTTTAATAAATGTTTTTCAATAAAAATAATGGAACATATTGTTACTTTAACCAATGAGCTGAAAACAAATAAAACAAGGAAACAAAACAAAAAGCAGGCAGCACGACCTCAAGTTTCTTAGAAGGAGAGGAAAACAACTTAAACGCGTAACAGCCCCTGCACAGTCTATTGATTATTTAGAGTAGTGGTTTGGCGTTTTGTTTTAACAGGTTTACGTTAACTCTGGAATTAAGTTTAGCCTTTGTTTATGCCTCCCCTGCTCTCTCTCACTCTTGTGTGTGTGTGTGTGTGTGTGTGTGTGTGTGGCATTATTCACATTGAATTCGGTTCCATTCTTTTTCAGTCTCGAATTATACCCTTTGACTCTGTAAAGATGTATCCAGAGTGCAATCAAGAAGTATATTACGAATCAGCTGTACATGGTTATACTCTTATAAACGGAAAGTATATTACATTTGTGTTAGAAACAGAATGTTCATGCTGGCATTCAATTGCACTTGATAGACATGTATTGATTGCTTAGGATATGCTAAGGGCTGTTCCAGACATGGCAGAGATCACTGCCATAAATAAAATCCCATCTGCCCCAGGGAACAGGGGTCCAACAGACAATCTCACACAGTGACTGATACTTTAGACTCTACAGTTAGGGCTAATGTTCAAATCTTGTTTTGCTTCTATTTATAAGCCTTTTTTAATTTTTATTTATAAGCCTTTCTGATTTTTTTTTT
>JADRCD010206479.1:5934-24901 GCA_019843815.1 Montemys delectorum
CTCTCTCTCTCTCTCTCTCTCTCTCTCTCTCTCTCTCTCTCTCTCCTGTCCAACTCAGCTTTACTTCCTTGCCAGGGGCATAACAATTGGAGTTAAAAGACTTACACCCAGATGGGGAAATTAGTGTCATTTGTGTATAGGCTGTAGCCTTATTGAAGCTGCTTTCAAAGTAATTGGGAAGAAATCAAGACATAGTATGATTTAATTATAATTCCTCTAGAGTGGGTATTGGGTAGGAGTCTGTGGCTCAGAATACATTTAGGCTTTTCACTTATTTTGAGTTGTTTACAGTTTGCATTGTAGTTCTTTGTGTGTGTGTGTGTGTGTGTGTGTGTGTGTGTGTGTGTGAAGGGGGGGAGATTATGCTTATACAATTTAGAAGATGGGAAAGGTATAAAGTAGTAAATTTTAGTTATTAAGTTGGTATTAGTTTTCTTCTGCTGAGGTCATTCTTTGTTGGATTGTCTTCATTATGTTTTAAGTTTATGCCCGTTGGAAGTAATTCTGATTCTGAACTAGCAAAGGGAGAAACTGATAGTGTCTAAAAAAGCCAGTCTAAGCTGACAATTGATACTTTCAGTTATCTCTGTCAATTTCTGGTAGACTCTGACCATGTTAATAAGTTGAATGTGTGTTGGATAACTTAAGAAAATTCCACAACTTGTGGGCTGAGTGATTTTCTTTTTCTCACTGATTTAAATATGACATTCAGTGTCTAGTCGAGACCAATATTTCTATACATCTGAGTTGAAAATCGTTTAGAATCTAGGGTTTTAGTATAGGCACAGGACTGATAGCCCAGAATCCAACTCATGAGAGCTACTACCTAACACAATCTGAGATTGCTAAATTATACTGTGGGATATAGTCCTTTTCACAGAGTTGCTATTGAGTCACCTGTGGAGATTGTTAACTGTTTCCTGACTTAAGCCTGGCCATTTAGTGATCTTCTCAACTCCAGTAGTTAAATTCTTTTGTGAGTCTTAAAGACCAACAATGAGTTTGCTTTGCACACACAAAGCCCTGGGTCCAATCCCCAGCACTGAAAAGCAAAACCAGATTAAAAATGTGAGTGTCTGGACAGATGGAAGTCTGAGTTCTTCAGCTCTACAGGTGAGTGGAGTCTTTTAAATGAGGATTCCAGTAGCTTTAGACCAGAACTTTCACCTTTCTGCCGGTCATTCTGTTGCCTGAATGATTCCTGTCCTGTCCTGTTCTGTGCCGTAACTCAAAACTGCTTTTCTTTCTTTCTTTCTTTCTTTCTTTTTTTAATGGATAGAATGTGGAACCTAATTAAACTTAGAAGTTTTTTGTTTGTTTGTTTTTTAAAGTAAAGTCAGTTTTCATCCTGACTTCAATAACTCTGAAACACTACTCCGTACCCATTCACCTCCAGTGACAGATTCAAGCCCTCAGGGCTGTTGGTTACTTTTTGTCTTTGGAGATTGAGATGAGATTTTATGTGCAAGCAAAGAAAAAGTCTGGATTTTATTTCAAAGTAATAGATAATAGCTAAGTATGATGACTAGCATTTATTTGCTTTTAGTAATTAAACAGTTGGAATTTTATAACATTTTAACTCCTGGAGACAAATTTTTAGTTTTATATAAAAGGAAAATTTCACTTAAGTCCTCTTGATCTTATTAAATATTAAGTCAAACTAGCTCAGAGATGTTTGCTTTTTGTGATATATCACTTTTAACCACCCGTAACTGAGAATGTTTTGATGAAGAAGAGAAATAAATGAAAATAAAATGAGGAAAATGTAAAGACCAATTGGATTGATTTTTTTTTAAAGCACTAGATCTTTAATATGATTTTTTCCTGTTTGAGGTTTTTCAGGTTCTGGTGAATTCCCTATGTATTTGAAATAATGACAAAGAGGATGAATTTGAAAGCTTTACTTTCCTTTATGATAAATGTATTTGATAATTTTTCAAAGCTGATGTCCAGAATTTTCTGTTTCATTTAACAGGTGATCAAAACAATAAATAAAAATGGAAAAGTAAGCCTCAGTTAAGAAACAAATTCATTTAAAACCTGTCCTTGTTTTGAAGAATTCATTTTACCAATCACAAGTGTTAGTAGTTTTCGTTTTGTTTTGTTTCATTTTTTTTTCTTGAAATTTACTAAATTAGAAGCGGTAAGAAAACTGTGTATTTAGAAATAATTGGCAAGTTGGCACGCTTTAGCACTAATTAGCTAAGCTAAAAATACTGCATGTTGGACATATTAAAATATAAAAACAGCTTGTCATTGCTATTCACTTGTAGTTCAGAAGCCATCTCATTAGCTAATAATCTTACAGAATTGCCCTCTTGCATCAGAGAATCACTATCACCCAAAGCTTTTTGTCAAAATCAAAGTCTGTGTCTCACCTGTCTTAGCTGCCAGAGCAGTGCCTTACGTAACACAGAGTTACCTTCTGATCGTTTCCTGTGCCCCATGCTTTGTCTGTGCTATGGGAGACATTCTCCACGGTTCTCGTGACTTAGCTGCCGTGACCATTTTTATTTTACAGACTAGAAAACTGGCCAGGAAAGATTAAAGATTTCAGAAATCTCCTAAATGGTGCAGTCTGTGTGTTCCCTATCTCACCCCTTACTTTAATTTGCTGTATAGCATATTTAAGTAGATTATTTGTCATCTTTTTAAGTTGGTTTGAGAATCATTTTATCATAGTGTGTGTATGGTTTTTTTTTCTTAAATTTTAGAATTAGTTCAAGCCTCCTATCCACATTCATAAAGGTATAGGAGGTAGACTATATTACTGTAAGTAAAGTAATTACTTATGACCCAAAGGTGAAGTGGTGTGTTAGGGAACCAAGTCTGCTGGTTTAAATGGATTCTAAATTGTCTCTGGTGATCATTCCATGAAAATCACATAGAACAATTTCTTCCTGAACCTTGACAAATGAATAAAAGAATAACTTTTTGAGGGGGTTTGGGGGAGGGCTACTTTGAAAGTTCTAATGTCTGTGTGGGTTATAGTATAGTAGCAGGCTGTCTCAGTGTATAAAGGTGCCTGTCCCTGCTGATGTTCTCTGTTCTGTCCCGGAACCCATTTGGTGGGAAGAGCCAACTGACTCCTGCAAGCTGTCCTTTGTCACATGTGTGTCATGGCACATGTATGTTAACACACATACAAACACACACCCCAACTTTCAGGCTCAGCACCACTTGGATTTAAGCTTCTCCTCTGTGTCTTCTTGACAAGTTAGTTGGTATTTTGTAGTAGGTAAAGGTCTTGTATAAGCATAAAGGTCTTGTACCCCCTTCAAAGCTAACGTGTTGTGTTTGAAAGCCAGTGTGGAGGACATGGTAAAAATCAAATTAAGTTCAAAGGTCAAAACAAAAATGTTAAAAAAAAATTTAGAGAATTTAAATTAAAAATATAAATGTAGAATATAAATTTCATGGTGTATAAATGACATTTAGACAGAAAAAATATTAGAGCTTTAGGGTTTTTTTATCTGAGTACCTCTTGGGATTTGTTAGATCATAGTGAATATATTCCAGGAAAGCAAAGTCTCTCAGAGTTTGAGAGCTGCTGGGTTTTAGGGAAAAAACATCCCAAGGACACCCAAACCCTAGACAAAAGAACATCATAAAGTGATTTGCAAATGGGAAGACATTGTGCTTGCCTATATGTGTAGGGGGTACACAGAAATTTATAGCACTGAAAGAAAACACTGGGACAAACAGTATCATTATCAGAAATGGAATTCCCAGAGTTCGAGCACGTAGCATTCTAGAACATAACACTAGATTATGCACGGTCATCTACGGGAATGAGCAGGGAAAGCAGCACAGACTGCTCATTAGCTACCAGGCCAGCTCAGTCCGAGCAGCAGGCCGCTTAAAAGCTGCTGTGGCCTGAACGACCTCACCATGAATAAGAGCGCTCCACACTATCCCTCATAGCCTCCAATCAGAAGTTAGGGACTGTGAACAGATGCCAGACGCCAAACCCGTCGATTCCAGTCCCAGTCCAGCACTTAGCTTCCATGTCTGTTAGTTTGGACAAAACTTAAAACTCTCCACCCTGCCTTCCTCATTTCTTAAGTGAGATAAAACTAAACTAATGCCTTACACGCAGAGAATATTGGAAGAGCTCATACATGCGCAGATTGTGTATATGCAGGTTTGTTCTGTAGCAGATGAGGACTCTTTTGGAATTACTTCTGAGAAAGAAATTGTTTTTTTCATTGCTCAAAGTTTTTGACCCCTTAGGAAGTCACCTGAATTCCAGTTTTCCTACCTAGAGTCTGCAGATCATGGGGGAGTCTGGATAGAATTCAGGGTGGCATGCGGTTGTTAAAGCTCTAAAAATTATATTGGCTTTTACTAATCTCTAATTGAAATTTAGGACTTTGTCGTATTTACAACTGTGGTGACTTTATCAGGGGTGCATTTGGATACTTTAATATCATATTGTAGTTGTTCCTGATATTTGAAATTACTTATATATTATATACCTTCGACATTATGGAATCATGGGAACTGCTATTACACCTGTCTTTACTCTATTAATGAAGGCTCCCATAAAGGGCCTTGAGTTAACTCAGTAAGTAGGTAGAAAGTGCTTGCCTTTTAAGCACGAAGACTTGAGTTCAAATTCCAGAACTCACATTTAAAAGAAAAAAAAAAAAAAAGCCAGCCATGGCTGTACATGTTTGTAATCTTAGCACTTGGGAGGCAGAGGTAGAGGCAAGATGATCCTGAGCCAGCATGAGCTGGATGGTGAGAACTTGTCTAGAAATCAAATTTAAAAAAAAAATGGAATCTCTTAGTATTGTAATATAATGAAAACAATGGCTCATCCACGGCGTAGTGTTTCATTCTGTAGTCCATGAAAGCACCATTTCTGTCTGTTCTGAAAGGTGCAGGTTAAACTGCCAGCCTACTCAGAGGGTAATGGCTATAGCGAATGGCAACGGACACACATTGTCTTATGTTAATCCCATCTAGACAGTGCCCAGACAGGGACCATCAGAGAGCCTTTCTGGAAACACACACAAAAAGCAGATGTTTGCATTTTACTTTTAAATTTCATACACTTGCCATAGTGCATTTCACCCATAAAAGGGACAGTGACTGAGATTGCTCTGCCCCCAGGGAGCTTTGTTTAGCCCTCAATCACAGCACTGACTGGACTCTTAATGCAGTGTGTATCGGACCTCAGCTGCTTTAGTTCTTAAGTCTTGGACTCGGGCCCTCCTCTCTGCTGATTTAGCATCTTATAAGCAATAATTGAGAAGCTTGTGCTGCAGTATCATTTGAGGTCACTGTTGCATCAAAAGTCTTCTGGTTCTACTTTATGTTTTAAAGAAATGAGATTCATTGTAAAGCACAGCAGGTAATCTAATATTTAATGTCTACATCGTGTTCATCTCATGTTGGATATTTGGGTTCCTCAGTAACAGAAATTTAGAGGAATGATCATCTTGGGAATTGGCATTGTTCTTCAGTTTGTTTGATCATGGTGGCCGTACCATTGAGAAGGCATGTGTTAAAGTGGAACAACTGCAAGCACCATATACTCTTTCTGGGGCTGAGGAGATGTCTCAGTGGGTAAGCACACTTGTTATGAAAGCAAGAGGACATGGGTTCAAATCCTCAGCATCCATATAAAAAGCCTGGCATGGCCATGCATTCCTGTAACTCCAGTGTTGCGGATAGGAGGATCTGGGTAGGATTTTCTCCAGCCAGGTTAGCTAGAGGCTGGCTTCATGTTTAATAGGAGATACTGTCTCAAAAAATAAGATTAGAACAATAGAAGAAGACACCCAACATATTTCTTTGCTCTGTGCATGTGTGGTCATGGGCATGTGCATCTGCACACACATGTGCAACACACACATCAAAAATGTTAAATCTGGAAGGGTTCATATTCTCTTTGGAGCTAATGATTATCGAGGCCAGGGAAGGTGGGGTATTTTCCAAGGCTCCTGAAAGGGTACATGGCAGACCCAAAAGTCTATAAATGGGTAATCTTGCCTTTCTAACACAGTAGCCTTTCTTTGGAGTATTTTTTTACAAAGTTATACATAGGACTCACTGGTCACATCCCTTGTAAAAACTGGACCAGTATATTTTGCTTATTAAAGATTTTAAATAAAGCTTGCCTTTTAGAACCATTTGCAAAGGACCTGAATTCAGTTCCTAGCACCCACATGGGTGCTTACAACCATCTTTACCTCCAGTCTCAGGGGATCTGATGGTGTCTTCTGGCCTTTGTGGATACCAGACACTCAATGCGATGTTCAGGCAAACAGAGTTGAATACATCTCTGTTCATTATTTACAAGAAGGGTATTCTAAATGCTTCACATAAGCATACCAGGGCTCACAACCACCCATCTCTCCAGGCAGGCATTCTTATCGTCTCTGTTTTACAGATGGGAGGACTTGGCAGCATGGGCTCTCTGCCTTGGTACTCTTCACATTTTGGCCATGTAATTGGTTGTAAGAGGGAGATGGGTCCATTCACTGTACAATGTTTAGCACCATTCCCGTCCTCTCAGTTGTGCCAACCAGAAATAGCCTCAGCTATAGCCAGATGTTCCTTGAATTGCTCCTGGTTAAGATTTATTGCTGTAAACTTGTAACAGAGATGTATCTTCTTGAAAGACCTTCTTAGTTACTTTTACAATGACTCATGGTCCTGACTAGACAAACTACACATTGCAGACCTGTGTCTACACATCAAAATGCACTTGTGTGGAGGCGGATAGGAGTTAAACCTGAGCCACATTACTCTACTTTGTAGCATTTCCTCATGTTGCTTCTAGTGAGAGCCAAAGGCCACAATTTTTGATCTACTTTTAACTTCTTTTAATTGCCCCCAATTCATGTATTGTTTCTTTTAATATTTCCCCTTGGACTTGACCCACCATACACAGACAGTCTTACTTTTCTCTGTGTAACAGAGAACTTAACATATCTCAATTGCCTCACAGTAAGATTTTATGCCTCAGCCAAGACTAACAGCTGCCAAGAAAAACATACCCAGTAATGAATAACTCAAAAAGATTTGGTAAAGAAAAAGGAAAGTTATATGATGAAGTATATTACTGAGGTATTGGGTTTTATTTATTCAGTGTGAAAACCTGTTAAATTCACATAAGTCAAAGGAGTTTGAGGTTTTTGGTCATTGTTTCTTTGTAATTTTATATTTTAGTTTCAAGAGCAGGTGGAAAGTATTGGGAAGAGGGGAGCATTGAGATTGATTGATTTAAATCCTAGCCCTGCCAAACATGCTAACCACATGACCTGTGTTTTTTTTTTTTTTTTTTTTTCCCCTAAAGGTTTGATTCCCTACCAGTAAAATGAGGTAATGATGTGAAATTGATCATGTTGTTGAAGAGTTGAAATGAGAGACTGGGCATCAGTATCCAGCTCAGGTCCCTGCCTGTAAGTTTCCCATCTTCTTTCTTGAACCAGCTTATCTGTTAACTTTATCTTGATGCTCTTTATCTCTAAACCAGTTATTCTAGAGAGAAACATCCTACCAAGTAGCTTTGTGCAAGTAACTAGTGCAAGGGATTGCCTGGAGAATAAGGTGGGGACTTTCAGTACTCAAGATCGTTGAACATTGAAAAATTTATATTTAATGATAGCATGGTGGCATACGGAGGGGCCAAAGGGCCACAGAAGGTCTATGGAGCCAAAGCCTGCCCCATGCTTCCATTTGTAGCCAATATTTGAATGCCTGCCATGTGCTGGATGCTGTGCAAACCCTGGAGATACAAAGATGGCAAACAACAGAAGTTAGCTATTCTGTCCTTGTTCCCTGGCTCCTTAGTAATTAGTTAGTCATGTGATGTCTTCATACTGACTCCTTCCAAGTGGTACTCACTGCCGGGAATGATAGTTTGGCTGAACTCAGAAAGAATGTTGGGAGGCATAAATGCTATCTGCCCTGGGAAAGAGATAAAGGCGGTGACAGCACAGGGTCTGACCCATTGGGATATCAGCTTTATGGGCTTGATTTAAGCTAAATGTTATTTAAGAAATGAAAGAAGGGGAGAAAGAAAAAAGTTAAAGTGAGTTGCTCGTAGTGATTTCTTGCTTTGCGAAACATCATTTTAGTCTTGTACACAAGTCGAAATGTAGAATACCTTTCTTACAATGATTCCCATGAAAAATGTAACCACTTCCCCCCCCCCCTTCCCTTCCTCTCCCCACCCCTTTGTTTGTTTTTTTATTTGTTTGGTTGGGGTTTTTTGAGGGAATTGCATACACATTTATCTTGGTTTTTCATTTGGTTGGTTGATTGGTTTGTTTTGTTTTTTTGTTTGTTTGTTTGTTTGGGGTTTTTTTTTGTTTTTTGTTTTTCTTTTTGGTTTTGGTTTTTGTTCTTTTGGTGTTTTTGATATTTTTGTCTTTTTTTTTTTTTTTTTTTTCCTGGAGCTGAGAACCAAACCCAGGCCTTGTACTTGCTAGGCAAATGCTCTACCACTGAGCTAAGTCCCCAACCCCTGCATACACATTTAATAGTTTAAGTCCTGTTAATAGAAAGGCTGATCAACTTGTTTATCTTGGCAGCCACCCTTCAGCACTTCAAATCTGCTTTCATGAGCACCTTTGTGTAGAGAATGTGTAATTCAGTAAGTTCTTTGAGGAGGCAAATAGTCACACATTTAGATACCTAGGCACCAGAGTGATGGTTTCTGATTTACAGCCACAAGGCCTGATTGTCTTTTCACACAGAAATAATGTTTTGAAACATGGTCAGAAGCAAGCACAGAAGGGAGATGCAGTGCGACATATCATGTGCTGGGAACAGATCCACTGTCCAGGATTAGGAGCCACAAACACCATTTCACTCTTTGACCCTCTTGTTGCTTCTGTTTTATTCCACAAGTGCAGAGAGAGGAGTGAAGCCCTGCAGTGAGGATAAGAAAGGTGCTCACAGAAAGGGAAGTGCCTAGAAAAATAAAGGCTAAGGATAAGGGGTTCAGAAACTAGATAAAAAAAACGCCTTTGTTTCTGCCCTGAAACAGAACTGGGTTTGAAATTGGTTCTGCTTTTCTCAGCTCTGTGGCTGTTGGTGGAACACTGGACTCTTGGACCCTAATTGTCTTACATGTGAAAGGCCATGGCAACACATTTCACAGGGTGATTACCTAGATAGTTAAGATAAGCAGCAAGTTCATATGGAAAGTGTCCATTGAGTCATAAATGGCCAGAACGCAATTGTCCCTGAACTCTAACCTTATGAGAGAAGCCAGTGCCTTGCTTCTCTGTTGCTGTGATAGGACACCATGACCAAGGCAGCTTATAAAATTATGCTTACAGTGTCAGAGGGTTAGAGTCCACGATGGTGGAGGGAAGGAATGGTGGCAGAACAGCTAAAAGCTCACATTTTATCCACAAGCCAGGGGTGAAGAGAACACTGGGAATGGTGTCTTTGTGTGTTTTGAAACTTCAAAACCCGCCTCAGTGACAAACCTCTAAGAAGGCCAACCTCCTAATCCTTTCCAAACAGTTCCACAAAAACTGGGGGCTGAGTATTTAAATGTATAAACTTTAAGGTGACATTTTCATTCAATCCACCACACTTGGATTTTCATTTTCCAAGACAGTTTCTGTATGAACACACGTGGGAACATAACTGACAAGAGGAAAGTTTAGAAAGCTAACCTCAGTTTCATACGCCTTTAGTGTCCGGACTGTGTGCTTGTGGCTATTGGCTTTGTCTCAATTTGGGGAACAAGGGAAAGGGATTCACCAAGGCCATCCATCCTTCCACATCTGCATACTGCTCATTCCTTTCTGTCTCACAGCAGTGTATCCTGAGTACATTTAGTAGATTTGTCCTTTCACATACATTAGGGGTATTTATGGAGACTAGTTTTTACTTCTCTGAATTTAATAAAGGGATTCCACTCTCCAGTCTGGTCAAATAACTGTTCCACCCCCAAAGTGGATGGATGTTCTGACTCTTCAGTCTCCCTCTCCCCAAATTAGTGGCTATAAAGTCTCATTGTTTCCTAGCATTGCTTAAAGCAGGACCTCATTTTCAGGAACTAATCCACGAGTAAGGCACAGCAAGCCACATTTGCATGTGAGCACAAAACAGTATTACCTTTGTCCAAGATGGTGCCTGTTCTGTCATGCACTTTATTAAACCTCAGAGAGGGAAGGATCAAACCAGAGCTGACCACTTTTGCCCCAATCAAATATATATCCTGCCACCTCAGTAGTTAAGCTTGTGTCATCCCTCTATCCCCGAGTGGCTCTGGTGTGTGTTTTCTGCACTAGTCTTTGGAGACTGACATTAACATGTCCAGCCATTCATAGCAGCACTAGACTTTTTGTATGATAAATTTCTGCGTGGTCAGTTAAGAGTCTAAAACACAGGGTACTTAAGAAAGGCCTAGAGGTGCAGTTCTCATATTGCCCCTCAGTGTACTAGGAGCATGCTGTAGAGGGTGAAGAGAGGTGCGGGGGCCCAGGGATATGGGAACAGCTATTTTGATGTTTTCCCAGAAATTGGAATTCTTTAATCCATTAGTTTCCAACCTGGAATGCTTTAAATAATCAAATTTTCTGAATGGATACTTTGCCATTCCTGAGCTACTGACTTTTAGAAGCTGATATTTAATACACATATGAAATTTAACATATTTATTGGCAAAATATTACAATTCTGAAGCCTTTAGGAGTAGTTTTTTCCTTTGATGTTTTATTCCTCCAGCCAGCCAGCTCTGGCTGCTTTTGTGCTGTTGATAGTTTCTCTCTCAGATTGTTAGGTACATCGTGAAATTCACTGGGTCTTCGAACAGTTATTGTAACTTTATGCAATACTACCAAACACAAGGAAAGTAGGTAAATAGCATAAAAGTCAAAATTATTTTTAAAAGCTCTAATTAAAATTATGAAATGTCTTAAAGCTGTTGACCACTATTTAAGATAGAGTAAAGAAAGAATTTTCTTTAAATTTTTTTAATCATCTCATGCATAAGTACTATATTGATGTCATTTCCACCCCTCTCTCCCCACTCCAACTCCCCCTGTGTTCTTCCCCTATTCCCTCTCAGATTCATGGCTTCTTCTATAACTATTATTGTTGCATATGTGTGCATACATAACCTGCTGAGTGCACTTGGTGACTCATATGCACACGAGTTTAGGGCTAAGCATTTGGGATTGGAGAATGTAAACCTATTTAAGAGCTCCTTCCTGGAGAAGATCTGGTCTCCCTCTCTGCAGCTCCTCTCTGGAGAAGATCTGGTCTCCCTCTCTGCAGCCACTGGCTCTCCATCTGAAGGCAGAGCCCTGTGAAATTTCCCCCATCCGGGTTGGAATGTCAGCTGGTGTGCTTTTTATGCAGGTCTTGCTTAGGCAGCCAGATTGTGGAGATCTCATGGGTGTGGAACATCCTTGTCATGTCTAAAAGGTAGTCTAGAAACAAGCATCCTGGTTCTCTGCTTCTTACAATCCCCATACATCTTCAAAGCTAGGGTAATTTTTTTATTTTAAATTCAGTGTCTGCCTGCCAGTAAGCTTTCATTCATATATATATATATATATATATATATATATATATATATATATACGCACACACACACACACACACACACACTAAGTTGAGAGACTGTCATGGGTGTAGTTAACTGAATATCATTTCCCACAAATGCCAAGGCTTTAAGTGATTTTTCTAGAGCAGGCTTAATTTATTTCTATTCATGATTCCTTTTCACTCAAGAAATGTACACATAAATAAAGTAGATATTCAAATCATATATACATGTATATGTATATATGTATTATCATCAGCTGATAAGTTACAGAGAAACTTATTTTAAAACCATATAATTTTGCCATTTAGTATATACACAGTAAAATTTCATACTAATGAGGTATGTATGTTTGTTTACCTTTACATAAAGAAATCTTGGCTGGATAGTTGATACTACAAAAAGAAGCACACTAAGTACTTTTCAGAGTTGATCTGTGTTTCTATTTTATAAACATTTGTGGAAATGCCCTTTCACATACGTACAGAGTTCATGTAAAGCAGACGTTAGTTCAGAAATGGTGTCATAATTTAGAAATAACCATGTAGTGACTTGATATATTATGTAAATGTGTGAATAATTAAAACAAACTAACTCGCTAGAAGGTCACTCAGCCCAAAGGCTTAAACATAAGCAGAAGTCCTGGAAGCCTTTGCCACGATTTTCATTTTCATAAAGGAAATTACTCTATTTTACTAGAAATGGTAACTCCAGGCTTAGATATGTTTTTCAGTATTGGATCCTCTGGCAATATTTTCTTTTGAAATATCATCTTTCAAAAGTCTGTTAAAAATGTAAAAATCCAGGTGTGGTGGCTTATGCCTGTAATTCACTTGCAGAGACAAGAGGATTACTGTTAAGTTCAAAGCCAGCCTGGGCTCTAGAGTGAGTTCCAGACAAGCCTGGAGAGTAAGACCTGTCTCAAACTGACATTTAAAATGATAAATGTAATTGATCAACTTGCATTGTCAGTCTGGGTGGGACAGGGCGTGACGGGGCAGGGCAGGGCAGGGCAGGGGTGGGAAGGGGGCCTGTAGTCTACAATTCTTATTTCAAGCTTTGGGAACCTTGAGAGTCTGAGGTAAACTTGAAACCATACCTGGTCAACTTCCATTTTATTACTTTGTCATGCAATCTCCCCTTCATGCTCAGAACAATATATCTATATGTGCTCAGGGCCCTAAAGGTATGGAGCAGAAAGTACACTGTCTGAAGTACATTTGGTTGTCTTTAGTCTTTGGATCGACCTTACATTTACTTGAAAGAAAACACAAGTTTAATTACCTTATATTTACAGTTCCTGATGATTTTGAGGTGATTTTGAACCATGGATGCAAAAACAAAGAACAATCATAATAGATTTTAGAATAGCAGCTCCCGTGATTTTATTTTTAACCTAAAAAAGTAGATCTGCAGATATAGCTTAGTGGTAGAGAACCTACCCAGCATGCACAAGGCCTTCGCTTCAGTGCCCAGCACAGAAAAAAAAAAAGTAATTATTCTAGACACTTACATTTTATCTTCAAAGTGCTTGCTGAATATTAATTACCTTTTTGAAACTTTAAAGGAACTCCAGCCAGCTTTGCCTTTTTGTAGTGAATATCTCACTGAAGGCAGGTGGGGTAAAATTGAGCTATAATTGAGTGAAAATAGGACTATTAAAATATCCTTATTAATAAGATGCCTGGACTTCAAAGAGGAACGGTCTAAGTGGGGTAAAGTAATGTGCTTCTAAGAAAATAATTTCTTCATGCTGAAGAAAACTGACTAGTTTGGCTTGGCCAAATAAAATCCTTTAGTGGTAAGCAAAATAGACAGGGTTTAATTTGATTTCTCACTATTGAAACTGTGCTGTGATCCTTGACCTGATATGTGCAGTAAGCATTTCTAGATTTGGGACCATTCTTTTTCCATGCTTAAGCTGAGACATAGCAAAAACTAATAATAGTAAGTTCAGAGTTAATCCATCCTGATGACAGGCCTAAAATATTAGCATTGAAACATGTTTTTAAAACAAAAATATAGTTCTACATTAAAAGTGTAGAGTAGTTTGTCATTTTTAAAATAATTTCCGTCATGACCTTCCTTCTGAAGTTGGTTTCACTGGCGGTTTTACTTTTCAGGCAGTTCTTCTAATGTGACACATTGTTTCTGTATTGCTGTGCTTGCCGCTGATACTGAGACCCCTCTTCCACACCATGAACTGATACCAGAAGTGAGTTAATAATATTCAACACTGTGGCAGTGTGGAAGGAGGTAAATACCAATTACATAAGTAATTCTCAGCTCTGTGTGATCAGGAAACTGCTGCAATATAATAAAAAGAAAGATATTGCAAATATATGTGGGTATAATCTGTAGTAGACAAAGAAACTGTAATTCCACCAGAGTCTAATTCCAGGAATGCTGACATGGTCCTTCATGATCCGGTCTCAGTCAAAAGCAAACATTAGTTCACGCCTTGTCCCGTGCTGTATTTTCCATAAATGATGTTCCCTGCTGTCAAAGTCAAGATCTTTGTAGGTGACATTTTCAGAATACAGACAGCAGAGTCTACTCTTTTTTGTTTCTGACTTACGCCTGAGCAGTTGGTTGGTGGTGATTCTTTACTCTTCCCTAGAAAAGCACCATGTTGTCTTTTCTAGGATTTGGTTCCTGTATCTCAAGCTGGCATTAAACTCACTACAGAGTAAGAATGACCTTGAACTTGTGATCCTCCTGCCCCCTATCTTTTAAAAATGTTTTGATTAACATTAATTATATATATTAATATGGCTCCATGGATTCTTTTTCATTCATAGTCAGTGTCCTTGTGTGTGCCCATCTTTCCCTCCCAGACTCTGGAGTCACTCTTCTGCATTCAGTCTTTGGTTGCCCAGCACAGGCATCTCTCCTGTGAAGCCTTCCATGACCCGTTCCAGTCAAAGACTTCTGTTTTTCCCTTGTCCTTCCTCATCATACACGTTTCTACTTTTGCTTGGATTAAAGTATTGTGTTCATTTTCTCTGCTTACCATCTGTGGTGGTTTGAATATGCTTGGCTCCGGGAGTGGTACTAATAGGAGGTGTGGCCTTGTTGGGAGGAAGTGTGTCACTGTGGGAGTGGGCTTTGAGACCCTCCTTCTAGCTGCCTGGAAGACAGGTCAGGCTTCTTCTAGCCACCTTCAGATGAACATGTAGAACTCTCAGCTCTTCCTGCACCATGCCTGCCTGGACACTGCCATGTTCCCGCCTTGGTGATAATGGACTGAACCTCTGAACCTGTAAACCAGCCCCAATTAAACGTTGTCCTTCATAAGGGTTGCCTTGGTCATAGCATCTCTTCCCAGCAATGGAAACCCTAACTAAGACACCATCTCTATGTAGTTGTTAACTATCTATGTTGAACTGCATGGGGCTCATCTGTGCCCTGTTACATAAAACTTAAGCATTGAGTCTTTATTGAGATGAAATGAAAGTAAAAATAAACGCCACAATCACTAAGAGTTTCTAATATCCAGTTTATAATATAACACCTTTTAATTGTATTTCAGTTTTAAAAAGTAATAGCTTAGTTTTGCTCTTTAGAGTTCTGTTTAATGGCAGGAAAAATTAAGAACACATTTAATAGAGGTTTTACCTTTATCAGAGTTTTGTTTTCCATAGTTTCAATTACCCATGGTCCACTGTAGCCTGAAAGTATTAAATGGAAAATTCCAGAAGCAAAGAATTAGTGAGTTTCAAATAAGCTTTATGATACCACATTCCTGTAAATGTTCAGTATTGTTATTGATAATCTTTTATTGTGCCTAATTTATAGTTTGAACCCTTATCATATATGTAGAAATAGCAGAAGGTATTGGAGTCTTGGAATGCATCCTCACTACTGCTATATATTTTTAAAGATTAAAACTAAAACTAGGTATTACTCAACTCTAAGTTATTATTGATGATATAATTTTTCTGTTGTGTTTATTTGCTCTGGCTAATCATACTGTGTGGACACCATTATATACCAGCTTAACACTCAACTGGTTTAGAAGTACTGTTAAATATGGAAATACCACCATACTGGTTGGAAAGTGGGACAATCCTTCTGTTCGACCTCCTTTGCTCTGGACTGCTTAGCACCCAGCAGAGGCTGGAGAGCTGGTTCCTGGCACGGGGTGGGGCAGGGTGGGGTGGGGGCTTTAGGTCGGGGGAGCAGGCACTCCAGGTGCAATCCATTCTGTTTTGTCGTGATGGTGAATTATCTCTCTAAAATAATGGCACCACTGAAACTGGGCTTCTTAGAAGACAGTAGTGAAACATACTATTTCACTGCAAAATATATTCACTACAAACAAAAATATATTTTTTGACCAAGAAATATGCTAAGATCCTGTCAGGAAATAGCAACTTGGGATATTTTATGGAGACTTCAATAAAGGAGTGATTTAAAAGGGAAGCAGTATGCAGAGTCCATGGGCCTGTCTGGAAAGAAAATGGTTACACCTTAACATAAGTTCTCTGGTTGCCTGTAAGGACAAAGGCCCTTCTGAGAAACTGATTGGCTTGCAGTTGACAGCTCCAGTCAACCATTGTACCCCTAGGGCACTCCAGTTTTTCTACCTGTGGCCTTTTACCAAAGAGTCTCCTGCCTGGGCCAAACTGTAAATCAGAAAATTGTCTCTATAGGTTTTGTTTTGTTTTGTTTGTTAGGATGACCTCCACAGTAGAGTGTTATTTTGGCGAGTAAGTCTAAAAGAGCATTAGTATACATTTAGCTTTTTTTTTTTAATTCCACAATGAAAATTTGTATCTAGAAAAGAATTTTAGAGCCTCAAGTGTAGGCTATAATCAGGATATGAGTTGATTATATTCACTTGACAGGTAACCTGAATCGATTGTGCAGGGGTGAGAGGGAAAAGCCACAGGGGCATCAAGTACCTGAGAGCTGCAGGGAGATGGAAAACCACTGTGGATGTGGGGGCATCTTGAATAAACAGCTCTCGGCCACAAAGGTCAGCAGTGACAGGAGTGGGTGTGCAACCACAGAGAGCAAGCATCGCCTTGATTATCATCAGTTATGTCTCTGTAGGACCTGTGGGCAGCTCACATATTCCAGAATCACCTCAGTGGAGACCTTGAAGAATGTCTCAGAGATACAACTCAAGCAGTTTATAGCCACTGAGTCCTGTCATGAAATTTCATAAAGAAACCCAACATAGCACACAAAAATAAAACTTCTGCGTTTGGGGGGGGGGTGCCTCTCCTTTTCTGATGTGTACCGGGTGTGTAGATGATGTGATGAGATCATGCCCAGGTGTATAGTCTCATGATTATAGACTCTGTCTTCCATGTCTGTCGGTGGAGCCTTCTGCCAATAGTTCCCAGGATATGGAGGCTTCTTCTCATGGTTTCTCTGTACTTGTTTTATTAGCTAGTTGATAAGGAATTGGTGATGATGTAACCACCCAGCTCCCTGAGAGCCTAATACATCTACTATCTAATTCAATACACATTGCAAAACTTCTGTAAATGTATTGGTGCTCTCTGCACTCTGAACCACTCACTCTGCCGTGTGAGTACAGAGTGCATCGGGTTTTCCAGACGTGGAGATTCTAGTGGTTAGCAAGGGCTGAGAATTTCTGATCTGGTGGGAGCAGGAGTTCCCAGAAAGGGCAAATTAGCTTGAGTCCAACCCCAGGCAGCATGGGTATATTCTCAACTCTACCAGCCTGTAAAATCTAGGGTGAATGAGAGCACACTGCTTGTCTTGAAGAAGGACTCTGCTTTTGTGATATGGAAATTGGGTGAGCTGCTTATGGTTATGTTTTTAAACTTTGTAAGTTAGAGATAAATTCAGTAATAAAGCTCTAGTGAGGCACAAATGCTTGTGTGTGTAGGTGATTGGATGTACAGAGTTATGTTTCCCACGATTCCCCCACTGATGTGTTATGTGTGCACTTAAGTGATTACTCTGTTCTGGATACACAAAATAGAAATGTTCATAATATTTATGTTTATTGAAGAGAGTATGTATTTCAACCACAACTAATCGTATATTTAATGTTTCCTAAGAGATTAAGCTGAATTATTCTAAATTAGGCAGTAAATTTTAATAGGATTTCTAGGTGTAATTTCAAGAAAATGGTATTTCTAAAAGTGCTTGTCTCTCCCATATAATAAGCATCTTTTGATTTATTGTATAAAGACACTTGTATAGCTTGTCTAAGTGGGTAAACTGTAAGTCATACATGTTTTGTTTACATTTTCTCTTTTCTCCTATTATGAAACCTGTGTGTTGCTAATTCCAGACTAAGCTAATCAGTAGTCTGAGAAAGGGCCAACCCCAAGCATTCTCACCACAGTCAACTCTGGTTCTTTGCTACAGTATCAGTGCCCTTATAATAAATGTCTTGCAGAATACTGTAGCTGATACCTTGTGTCTTCTTCCTGAATTTCAAACGGAAACCCAGATTGAAATTACCCAACTACTACACCCTTTGTCCTTCTTGCCAAAAAATTCTAGTTGCAGCTATACAAATGAAAATGAGTGTAAACTAATTTTAAAATGTTCTTCCTATATTTGTGCCTTACGGAAGGTAACGTTTATATGAAGTATACCAGTGGCCATTGTTAGGAAGTCAAACTGCTTTGGTTCCATTGCCCTTCCAGAGCAAGCGTTCTCTAGAATGACATCATAATCAAGATGTAATGCTTTGGAAAGAAACAGTCCTTTTCAATATAAACAAAGCAACCACAGCAACAAAAGCACTTAAGAGTATGTGAATGGCTTAGGAACAAATTTGTAGTAATATATGTGGTTCTGCAAATGGCAGAGGCCCCTTGCCATCTGCAGGAGCAGGCACTTCTTCCTGAAGCTAGAACATTGCTAGATGCCAGTAGAGAGCTGCGCATAGTTGGCTGCTGCTGTCATTTCCAGCATTGCGGCTATGGCCTGCAGGGCCCTCCAGTTGGCTCCCCGCCTATTCCTCTTCCTGGCTCAGGAGTTCTCTGACGTTGAGCTCCTAGCCTTTGTTCTCCAGGTTTTTTTTTGGGTTTCTCTTCTGTATTTGTGTTGTAGGTAGTTATGGTGGAACTGATTTACATATTTCCAGAGGACTTGAGTGATTTGGTGGGGGCCTTAGAAATGCACACACATGCTCAGACTCCAGCTTCTTCCCTTACGTGCATGCCTTGGTGGGATTTGAAGCTTTCACAGTTTAGCTCAGTGCGAGACCTCGGAGACACGTGTATTGAAGCGAGGGCACAAGGACTCGGTGCAGAGGGAGGTAAGCACACTCTTCTCGCCCATCTGCTTTTTGACACAGGGTCTTGCTACACATGTGCTGGGCTTGAATGGAAAGCACTTCTCCTGCCTCAGCCTCTTAGCATAAATCACCACATGCAGCTCTGGTCAGTTTTTATGAATTGTGGGAAACTTGGAAAGAATTGAGTAGTGCTGCAGTGCCTGCAG
>JADRCD010206479.1:24911-60734 GCA_019843815.1 Montemys delectorum
CTGTTCTCTCCTGCAGGGTGTAGACAGCAAGGGGAGCTGCTGGGGTTACAGGCACTTCTGTTCTCTCCTGCAGGGTGTCAACTGGGACCACTCCTCACCATAGCTCACCTGTAGCTTGCTCACCTGGACTGGCCTTCCAGAAGCCTCCTTAATGTGGCCAGGCTGCATTCCACCTTGAAACTCGGCCTGGAATCAGCTCATCTGGAAGCTTTTGGAGTCTTCAGATCTGAATACTGCCCTGTGATTGATAGCCATTCACGGCCTTAGATTTTAGTAGACCAAAAGCCTACGTGATCAAAAATGGTGCTTGAGCCGAAGTTGCTGGCATGTCTTCACCCTTGACACCAAAATGCCCTGCAGGATGAAACGGCCGAAAATATTTGGGTTGCACATTGTGTTCCTTAGGAATTGGTCACTGTTGATGTGGCATTAGTCTGTTTGTACCATTTAGGAAAAATGGCAATCTTGGTTCTGATGAGACAGATAGCTTTCCTGACTTGCAGGTGACCATTTTTCCTGCTGTGTCTTCATAGACTTTTCTTTACTTCCTTCCAAGGTAGAGGTGCGGGGTGGAAGTGGTGTAGCAAACTCTCTGGTGCATCTCTTCTTACGACGTCACAAATCCTGTTGGATTATCACCCTTGATGACCTTACTTAACCTTAATCACTTTAAATTTAATTACCTTAGGAGTCCCATCTTCAAATGCAGCCTCACTTGGGGTTAGGAAGGAGTCCAGTTTGAGGGGCGTGAGGAACACAGGTATTCAGTCCACGGTTATCACTAATTTGTTAACATTTATCCAAAAGGGTAGAAATTATAACAGGCTGTATGTTAGGTTGTAATAAAGATCTGTCATATGCCAGATGTTGTTGAAAGGTTGTGTATACATCATTGTGTTTATTTATTATGATAATATCTCATTTGAGTCTCTCCATGACCATAGGAGGTAGGTATCATTTGTTTCTGGTAAGCACAAGGCTTAGATAAATTTGGTGATTTACTAATTAGGAAATTACCAGCACACTAACAGGCTGGAATGAGATTGTAGTCCTGTCATATGACCTATGTCACACAGATTACGATACATGCAACTTAACTAACATCACAGGTCAACCAAAATAAGCCCTACAGCTTGGTCAAGGCCAGCATGACATGTGCAGAGTCCTATGGACAGGCTCTGGAATCCATCTTAGTGTCATCTTTGCTCTTACTCATTGTAAAAGTTGGTGCCAGCACTATCCAGCCTGCGCTGTGTTAAGGACTCTTCTTCACTCCAGCTCCCTCTTGGGAGCTCACTGTGACAAGCTGCCCAAGCCTTACTTCCCACAGTGCTCCGCATATAACAGATGTCTGACAGGCATGGCAGCGGTAGAATCAGTGACTTCCTTGAGGTCACTAGACCCTCTCAACACCACTGTAATCATTTACAGACAGGGCTAATTTCTATTACTGCCATGTTTTTAAAGATTATGTAGGGAAAATAGTTGTGCTGTATACTTTAAAAAGCTAATTGCTCTCCTTCCCTCTTTCCCACTGGGTTTCTATAGATTTAGGCAAATAGAAAATGGCCTTATTTTGGGCTTCTTTACTGGAGATCCTATTAAAGTATCTTCCACATTTTCTACTAGCTAAACCTAATTCTGTATAGAATACAATTAAAATTAAGATCGTAAAGACTTAAGTTTATTATCATTTGTGGTTTGTCCTGAATTCTTGTAACATTAGATATATTTCTTCTTTCTCTTCTCTAAAGGAAAAAAAAAACCTTGAGAATGGGTAGAAGGGTGTAACACTGATAAATGAGACTCCCTGAGAGGAAACAGATCTGATAGTCTGTGTGTGCTGGGAGAAAGACAGATAGTGGGTGGAGGTGAGAGAGAGCATGGGGTGGGGTCACTCAGCAGTCAAGATGGGGCAAGCAGGGAATAAAACTTGTTTGGAGCACTTCCTGTCTGTATTAGTAGTTGTAGCAGTTAAAGCACCTCTGTCTTTAGTAGTTTTCTTCCATAGGAAGAGTTCTGTAAACTAAAATTCTGTAAGTAAAACCATGGCTGTGTCTGTGTACATACAGTCCTTCTACTGAAAGGCACTTGAGAAACCTAAGTGATCTTATTTCATTTTCTTTTTTATATATAACTCTTTATATAGAACTCTTTTAAAAGATCTCACATTGTATGTTTTTTCCCTAAAATTCATGTGGCTGAGTTCTTTAGTACAATTTGAAGTGTGTGTTTTTCTTCTTATGTGTTTATCTTTATCTGCTCTGTATGTATGTATGTGTGTGTGTGTACACACACTTCCCTTCTACCTTGTAGTTTCTCTTCTCATTGGGATTTTTTATATGTAATATACTACACAGTGTGTGACTCACGGAGTTCTTGTGTAGATTTTGAGCCCTTCCAGTGACCTTCATTATCATGCCCATATCTAAGAAATGGTATTTTTTTCACTATAATCTGTATATACATGTGTACATATATAATATGTATATATCTTTGTGTGTGTGTGTGTGTGTGTGTGTGTGTGTGTGTGTGTGTGTACATATGCCTTTTTGCATCCCACCAGATGCAAGGCAGACACACATCTGGCTTCTATCAGTTAGGGAGTAGCTTTAAGCACATCCTGTGAAATTGTCTGTTCCCAAAAGTAATCCCAACACATTCAGTAAATGCTATTTTCCCCCCACAGTTATGTTCTTGATTGGACCACAAATTTTTCCATAATGCTATACTTAAAAAAATAGTACATTCTGCTCTTTATCCATAATCATCTGCAACTCCCCATGCCAGCCTCCTTTAGGACAAATATTTTAAACTCGGCACATTAAATAACAGCATTCCAGTTGTAGAAAGAGTCATCATGTATGGCTCTGCCAGCTTCGCTGTCACCGTGGCTGAGCTGGTTCTGTTCCTTATGGAAAATACATGGGAAATACAGCCAGTATAGCTAGCTCTTGTGTCATGGACTTGCTAGCATTAGCATGGCTTCAAGAATGGCCCCAAGTCATTGTTTACAAAGGGAATCAGACTGCTAGTTTTAAAGTAAAAATGTGTATTTTATTTGGATATTTACACTAATAAAGAGATACAAAAGAAAAAATCCTTTTAGGATATGAAAATTATAAATGGTCCATGTACCTCAAGGGGTTTTACTGCCAGCAGCTCTTATGATTCAACTTTAACTACTAAGGGCTTGTGATCAGGGCTCCATAATCCATTTTTGTCTTGTTTTATTTTTTAGTTGTGATATATTATGATTAGGCATGGAGTTTATGCCACGAGGGGGATATGTTACCAGCAGTCACTTGGAATCCCTTGATTCACTGAGTATCAGAAATATTAAAATGAAAAAAAAAACCCACAATGTGTAACAATGGTAACAACTTTCTTTATAGGGGTAGTGTAATGATAAGAGTGACTCATCAACAGACAGAATATATAATCATCTGGGTGATAGGTGATAGGAATGCCTGTGGGGATTACCTTGTTTCCATTAACTGATGGGAGACCATTCCCTGCACATACAAGAGGAGAGTTGAGAGCCTCTGTTCGTTCTCTGCAGTCTTCTGATAATGGACACAGGATGAGCAGCTGCACTAGCTGGGACTCCCCATCCACCCACCACACTGCCTTGACTCCCTGCTGTGCTGAACTGCCCTTTGAACTGCAAAGGTAAAGTAAAGGCCATCTCCCTTCAGCTTTGTGAAGTTATTTTATCACAGCAGCAGAAAGAAACTGAGACAGGGTACAGAGCTATCTACTTCTGGATGTTTGAACTATAAATTGAGCCATTTTAAAATAAGGAGTCAGGAAGTAGAAGGATATTTGGAATTACTGTATTGGCCCATCTTTCCCCTAAATGAGCCTCCTCAAATAGCTGGTAAGTTCTCAGATAATTGCTGTCTCTGGTAAATCAAATAATCACCCACAGTCATGCTTCTGTGTAACATGAGTTGGACATTTTCGTGCTATAGAATGAATCTGAAAAAGTCACAGAGCGTTTTTAATTGTATAGCATGTACCTTCTAAAGTGATGTAACCTGTGTTTGCATCTTAATCACAAGCAGAACATGAGCTCTTTTGAGAAACTACGCCATGAAATCTTCATATTCTATATTTTGTTGCCTAATCGTTATTCATTTGACATTCATATTTTAACCATGTGCTGTACTGGGTGAACCAAGAACTATTAAATATACTTACAATAATGAGTGTCATCTCTTAAATATTCTTAGATCAGTTAATGTCTTTACACTCTTTTACTTGACTCCAGGCAAGAAAGTACAGGGCTATGCAATAGCTCCTTCATAACTTAGCTGACCCAGAGCAATGCACTGCATGTAGTTCACCTGTGCCACCGAGTGACTACATGTAATGCTCACCTTTTGCTTCTAGGAAACACAGTTCGTGTTAGCTACATCCAAGTGTGTAAATGCTTTACCGCTGTAGCTCTGTTGCACATTTACTTACTGCTTGTAAGTAATATTTTAACAGAAACCTAGTAAAGCAGAAAAACAAAAGTAATGTATAATTCTAATTATTGTAAAATAATAAAATCATCTAAAATGGTCACTTCCGTGCCCTTCAAGAAAAATGTTATAAGTTTTGTTATGTATACATTTTACACAGAAGTTATCATACATAATGTCATTATTGTGCTTTAATCTTTTGTAAGGACAAGGAAAGAATATTTTATAATTATATCATAATTCATTTAGTTGGTGTCTGTAATATTGTTGGACATTCATAATCTTTCTAGTCTTTAACAATTAAGGCCTATATTGTAGCGAACATCTTTGAACATAGAACTTTTTCAGTTGTATTTGTGAAAAGTAGTCCACTCTGAGTAATCTTGGCTTGAAGAGATTTATGTTTAAGAGCTCATGAAGCAATGACATATCCACACACTGTGAGGTCACTGCTTAATGTTATTAAGGGGCATCCAAATGGCCAAGATTAGCCTAGTAGAACATTATGCTATATGCAATACTGTACTGAGGTCACTGCATTCCCTATGGGCTGTGAATATGGCTGTATTCATCGTTGTCAGTTTCTGACTTAATTTTACTTCAGAACCACTTTGTCATTTTACAAGCAGCAAATATTCTGAGATTCATGTTATTCAAAAAAACAGGAACTAACCGCATCCTCCCTGTGCATAACTGCCTTCAAAATTGGACACTCTATGGAAGGCTGCATTGTTACATTAGGAAACAGCTTGTGTTTTCAACTAATGAGTGTGTTTTTTCTCCTCAGGTGGAAGGAGAGATTGTGGAAAAGTAAAACAACAAAAAGGTGTGTTATTGCTCCTGTAACTTGGAACTGGAGAGGAGGCAAGATGCTGGCATAGCTGTTGAACTGAGAACCTGCTATGCCAACATATTGCCATCTTTCCTGTCTGACAGCAGCTGGGCCACCTCTGTGCCATTCCTCCGTGTTTTGCTACAAGCAATCTGTGATATGTAGGGTTCTGCGACTTGGTCGGCCTCACCCTGACTTCTCACTAATCCTGTACTGAATCACTTGGTTCTAGCCACACTGGCCTTTTGGGGCTGTTCTTGGACGCACCAGGAATATTCCTGCCTCTACTGCCTTGTTTCATCACTTGGGCAAATGTGAAGAACTCTTTCACCGTGGCACTGTGTATAAAATCATGTGCCCAGCCACTGTTCACCTCATGACCCTGCTCTGACTTTTCAGAAACATTGGGCACTACCTGCCCATGTTTGTTTGCTTGGTTGCTGCTTTATTTCCTGTACCAGATTATAAGCCCTTTAAGGGACACCAGTCTTTACTTCTCATTCACCATATCCCTAGACCCTGACATTTGTAAGTCCTCAAATCATGTCTTTGAAACTCTACCCTGAACTTATTGTGCAACAGAGGTGTCAAATAATTAGATGTTATGATGTCATGAATGGCTGTGATGAAACACTGGTAACAAAGTAACAAAGAATAAACAAATGATACTGATTTCTAAGCCTGCAAACCCAACATCTGAAAGGAGCCACAATAAAGTTACCATTGAGTCTACCAACTCAGAGAAGACAAAGTATTGTATTGAAAAGACATTATATTCAAAATAAAAGTTACTTTCCAGCCTCAGCATGGGTGTTACTTCTGTGTTCTTAGTTAAACCATAATTTTCTCTGTTGCCAGGCCATGCTGAACACACAGGATCCTTGAGGTGAGTTAGTGAGATTAGTCTTAATCATGTCTAAATGCTTTTATCTAGGAAATTTATGATGTGCTCACACTGGTAAAAATGCCATGAGTTTTAATTATTTTACTGCCCAGAAGTCTTTTCTTTACTTAGAAGAAGCAGGTGATCTTACGTGGAAACTTCAGACCTAGAGAGCATGTAGCATTCTACATGAAGACACAGAAATGTTGAGACCAAACAGTTATATATCTTGGATCTCAAATGTGTCTTCTGGTTCTTCCCCACTCCTCACCTTTCTTATTTCTGGAGTTTACTCATTGTCTACCAACCTGTGGCTTTTATGCATCCACTATCTCATTATAATAAGAATGGTTGAATATCTGATACTCGTATCTTAAAGCTTTAAAGTTTTAGTAAGAAGTCTTGCTCTTGATACACTAAATTTTATATTAACTTGATGTTTTTTCACAGAAGAAAGTAACTGTCACACATCTAGGCTGGGTATTTTAACTACTGCATCCAGAACACACTCATTGTGCCTTCTTTATACCTTTGAGAGTATACTGAACAAAGCCCTAAATTTCACAAGTGGGCAGCACAAAGCTGTGGCAATTTGGCCTACATTGTGTGTGTGTGTGTGTGTGTGTGTGTGTGTGTGTGTGTGTGTAATATGTTCTGTTTATACAAGAGTAATTAACATTTGTAAGGCAATATGATAATTACTTCAAAATATTAGGTACTTTTTCTGGTCTTAGGTATCTATATGTTTGATTCTCTTAGAACCTGGTGAATTTGTCACCTTTGTTCTTTCATGGCTAGAAATAAAGATATAGAACACAATAGCCAGCAACTCTTGGAGATCATTATAGATGTCACACTGGCCATGAAGACTTTGAGGCACCCATTTAACATCTGAGACTTGACAACCATGTTGCTTTCTTCATTCATTATTTTAATGGGAAAAAAGTATTGAGGAATCAGTAGACTAGAACTTACATATTGTAAGAACTGTGACTTTTTTTTTTAAATAATATTTCTACCTATACTTAGTTTTTAAAAGTTGTTGGACCTTGAAGGTTTGTTTTTGTTTTTGTTTTTTTGGTTTTTCTTGTTTTTTTGTTTGTTTTTCACCTTTTCCAGAGTTGTGACTGCATCGGTTGTACAGTTGTGCATCCTCTGTCTGCTCCACCTCAGTGCGGCTGATCAGCTGGGTTCCAAGTGGAAATGAACTTGAAGTTTAGATAAGCCCTCCTCATCTGAAAGGGTTTGATTGTAATGTAGAAGCACCAGCCCTCAATTTGTTAAGCCAAATGAACAGTCATGGAGTGGGGCTTAGGACCAAGAAACATCAAAGAGATGCTAACAGGTCAATAGTCTAACTTTACTAGCAGCTTTTACACGTCCTGGATTTTTGAGTGACACTTCATTTCCAGTCACCGGGAGAATTTGTTTTAAAATGCGGATTCCCAAACCTTCCCCCAGAGATCTGGATTTAATAGGTGTTCATTGAGACTTAAGAATCTCTGTTCTTGATGAGTACCCTGTTGATTGGAATTCTATTTAAGAAGGCGCCATACTTTGAAGACGTTCAGCTTTCCGGTCCTAAGTCAGAGGGCAAGTATTTAAAAAGGTAGTTTTCAGTATGAAAGTTGGCCACAACCATGAAAAGAGTCTGCTTTCCCACTGTGTCTTTGCTTGCAAAAACTGGAACGGGGTTTGTTTTATCCTCTGAAGTCACTTATATAAACAGCCCATATATCTGTGCTCAGGAACATTGCACCCTAGACAGCCACAGTGCTTCTACACAGTTTTTAACTTCCATGCTTCCCCCCCACCCTGGGGGCTCACATTACAACCCCCAAGTTGTTTTGTTTTCTTTACTGATTGACATAATGTTAACCCAAATCTTTCACCTCTAAATAGTCACTCTTCTGAAGGTTTACTGTCAAAATGTAAATGATACATGAATTCCCTGAGGCTACAGACAAGGTCTAATTATGCAGAGGGGAATTTCCAAGATTTATAGGACTCTTTAACAGTTGTAAATCTTTCTTTAACCCAAGGGTTCATATCTTAATTGATCTATTTCTCTTTAAGTTTATGTTTTTTTGTGGATATTTTTATAAATTAGAACAGCCTTTCATTTGGAAGCAGTGTTGTGTAATAGAAAGAGCTTCAGACTGAAATGCAGAAAGATTTATGCAGGTCCCAGCCCCGTCATTTTCCTGTACTAGTCAGGATTCTGGGCAAATCATTTAATTGACTCCTTTAGTTGTACAGCAAGTAATGGTAGGAAAGATTATGTGAAATATTATAAACAAAGGGGGTAAAAGGAAAATAACAGCTGAAAAATGAACCACATATGAATGTGGAAGATAATATATAAAAAGAGACTAGTTATATATTTGAATAGGAATTAATTAATTTTATTTTTTTTCAGAGCCATCAAAATGTCTCAGAACATAAGGGCCTCTGCTGTTAAGCCCAACAACCTGTGTTTGATCTCCAGAACTCTCAAGATGGAGGGATAGGACCATTTTTTTCTCTGACCTCCACATTCCTACTGAGATATACATACAACATGCATATTTGTGTGCACACAGGCACACACACAAATAGATGTAATGTTTTTCAACATCCTATTGCTTTGTACTATTGTCCAATTCTATAAGGAAAAAAATGAGTTCTGAGTTAAGGGCCTATAACTTGTTCTCATCCAATATAAAGTACTTCTTTTCTACTTAAACTTTGTCTCATCTGCTGCTGAAAACCATATTAGAGGATCAGATGTAGCTCAGTAATGGTATGCCAGGAGTTCAGTTCCCAGCACTGCAAGTAAATAAAAACAGACCTAAGTGTCTAAGTGGACTTATGGCCATGTATACCTAAAAGGCCAGTACTCAAAAGGGGGAGACAGGAGGATCATTATTTGAAAGTCTGTATGAGCTTCATAAAAGCATCAAAGCCACACTGGGGGTGTAACTCAGTGGCAGAGCACTTCCCCAATGTTCAAGGCCATGGGTCTAATCCCTGGCTATAAAACAAATAAATAGAAATCAAGATGACCTTGATAATGACTCATGACTCACACTCACTTTCTGTCTCATTGACTTGAGCAATCCAAGTTGAACAAGGTGTAAAATCGAGTCCTGTGAACTGTCCAACTCTATAGCTAGAAACAAGATCTAAGTAAATACTAATTTTATATTGTTTATAAATCCCTTCAACTCAACTCTTCTTTTCCATACCTACAAAACTTTGCTTTGGCAATAGTTGAGATTTTAATAAAATGACTCTATTTTCATCCTCTCTGGAGGACATCCTGATTGCTTACTTTGGGTGTGGAACAGGAAGGGAAGGACTCATTTGTATGGGAGACTCATTTTGTTGTAGCCATGCTCTCGAGGAGCACAACAGTCGTAGTAGGCAAGGTTAGGAGCGACCACCCCAGCAGTGTACCCCCTAAAGAATCTCCAAATCCCAGGAGAACCGCTCGTTGGCGTGGACAGTCTTTTCATTCCTGGTAAAACTACCTGATATGCTTCATAACTAACTACTCAAACTCTTAGACTGACTAGTCAGCTTCCAGAGTTCCCTTTTAAAATGCAACTTAATGTTAATTAAGTTAAACAAGATGTTAGGAAACATAAGGTCAGTAAATATGACAGAAACAAGGAAAATATTGCTCAAACTTTGGGAAACTGAAGTTTAAGTAAAATCATGTGGGGAGACACTTGAGGAAAGAAAGCCTCCTGAAGAACAAGCTAAAGTTTTACCTGAAATTTCTCCAGTGTATGATTCCTTTTGAGATATGAAGAGTGTTTGTGCATGAAGGAATTTTTAAAGTGAGGATTAATGAACTTTGCCTAAAAATTATGTACACACTCATCCACCCCTCTCCCCCAACACACACAGAGTTGTTTTATTGCTCTTAAGGGTTAATACCATTTGGCAGATCATAAGGAGAGTGTCCTAGCCAAAGCATTTTTGGTAAATGATAAGCAAGTTCATTTTAGAAGCTCACTAGTTAGTCTAAGAGTTTGAGTGGTTAGTTCTCTGAGTGTTTGTACTTTCTTGGAGATAAGATGATCTTCACTGTCAAAGTAGCGTTTTACATCGACAGAGGCACATGATCTGCAATATGCAACAAAAGCAGAAATCCTTTCTGTGTAATCTAGAAAGCTTGTAACATCTTAGTTTACAATCAAAAAAGAGAAACAGCAACAAAAGACGAACCAGGAAGAGCACTTGCTGTGTGGTGTCTGTGTACCTGCCATGAGACCTGTGATTTAAAAAGGTATCAGCAAAGACCGTTTATCCAAACTTCAACAAGAAGTCTAGAAATACCTACATGGAGAAGAATCAAGTATGCATGAGGAAATGAGAAAGGGAAAATGGAATGCCTGAGAAACGAGCCATGCTTTGGATTAATGGTTTGCATGCTTTGAAATGTCCTGCCTGATTGCTTAACTTTGCAGAAAAATGAGTGACTTGATTTGCTGACTCCAGATTAATTTCATATAATGGACTTCAGGGACTTAGCATGAAAACCTTTAATTTCATCTGTTCCTGGGCTGGGAGGCAGGGATAGTTGTAGACATCCAACTCGGATTTACTGAAAAGAAAGATCACATTGAGAAAGGTAAAAAATAAAAATAAAAAGCAAGTATGGTGATAAAGTACAGGAGATACAGTCTCAAGCTGGAAAAAAGGAATTCCTACTTTAAAATGTTCAGTTTTTACATGGATGTTTTCTTTTTTTTTTCTTTTTCTTTCAATACAGGGTTTCTCTGAGTAGCTCTGGCTGTCCTGGAACTCACTCTGTAGACCAGGCTGGCCTCGAACTCAGAAATCCGCCTGCCTCTGCCTCCCAAGTGCTGGGATTAAAGGCGTGTGCCACCACCACCCGGCTACATGGATGTTTTCTAAACATTTCTCTAAACACATTCCAAATAGTCATGTTCTTATAATTGTTTTCAGTCATGTAATTTTGCCTATAATTGTCTCAATACTTGAACTAAAAGTAAAGGTCCTCTCAGTACTCTCACCTTGGGCTGGGGAGATGTCTTAGTTGTTCAGACTTGAGGATCTGACTTCACACACACACACACACACACACACACACACACACACACACACACACACATGCATGAAAGCTGGTATAACATCACCTGCCTGGAATCCCAGCATTGAAGAAGCAGAAATAGGATGATCACCAGGAACTTCTGGGATATTGATATATGAACCCTAGGTTGAGTGAGACACTGTCTCACAAAATAAGGTGGAGAACAAAAGACTGAGGAAGACTCCATGCTAATTGCGTCCATGTATGCCTGTACCCAAATGAACGTATACAGAAAGAAAATCCTTAGCTAACTTCCTCTATTAGAATTTTCCCGTCATTCATCCAAAAGTCTTCAATCCATTCTCATAAAACAGATACATAGCATCTTCCCACTACTTTCAGTCTAAGAAAACAGATAAACAAGCTACATGAGTTGTTTAAATGGCATAGCAGGGTATAGAAGAAATAAGGAAAATACAATCCAAGAAAGAGGAATTTGTATTTGTTAAGGCTGAAATTAGAGGGGTGGAGTATCATTGTAAGGCAGAGCCATGTGTGAGATTCCAAAAGTTGCAGATTTCAGTACATCATGGACAGAAATGTCTGGAATGTTTCACTGTAGTGAAGGGAAGAACAGATCATATACATTATACAAGCAGAGACCACGAGGTCTTCTAAGCCTGAATTACGAGCACAGCTGTTAGGAATGGGATGACTGCTGAAGTATCTAAAGTTATTGTCAATAAAATGAGGTTTATAACTTGTTACTGTTTTACTTTGATTTTAAGACAAGGTCTCTCTTTAGCCCTGGTTGGCCTGGAATTTTCAATGTAAACCAAGCTGGCCTCAAACTCCTAGATCTGTCCCATCTCTGCCTCCCAAGTTTTTGGATTAAAGGCCTGTACCACCATGCCTTGTGAAGGTTTTTTTCTTGAATATTCAGATTCTCTCCATAGGCTCATTCACATCTTCCCTCTTGCATATACTGGAATGTGAACTCTTCTTGAAGCTGGTCCTCCTCTCTGCTGTGGGGCCGTTCTTTACTTAGAGTCCAGGAAGAGACAGACACTGTGGTTAGATATCTCCTCCTGGCCCCTTCTTTCCTTCCTCTTCAGGAATGTTTTAAATTATTCCTCTCCTTTTTTTGCATTTGATTTCTCATTCTTCCTTAGTATCTGCATCATGTTTTTAGCACTTGCATATACTAAACACATCTTTCTAGCCCATACTTCTGTTTTTTTTTTTTTTTACTGTTTTGCATTTCCAATCGCCTTTTATGTTATTACACGGGCTATGCAGATAGTACCACCAGCTCAACTTGTAGAACACCAGAAACTCCCTTCACCCAAATGACATCTTGATGAAACCCTTCATCACCAATCTACCTTGGGAACCAAATGTCACTTGCTTTCTGTCTCACCTGCCCTCAACTGCCTATTTCCATCTTGTAGGTACCACATCCTGTAAGTTCCACCTCTACAGTCTCTCTCATATACACTTGCTGATTCCCATTCCTGCTGGCATTGCCTACATTCATATCCAGCTTCCAACTACACACTATAATATCTTCCAGTTCTTCCAACTTCTAGTCTACCACACACACTCAGCCTAAATCTACTTCATACCCCTGCTAAAAGTATTCTCCTAAAGTATTTGATAGTCTTAATACATTGTTGATTTAGCCTAATCAAAGTATTCCACAGGTTTGAACAAAAGCATGTGTTACTTTTGCTTTTTTTTTTTTTTTTCACTGCTGTAACCAGATTCCTGACAAACAGCTTAAGAATGGAAGCTTCTTTTGGCTTACAGTTTAAGCAGATGCTGCCTATGGTAGTGGAGAAGAGCATGGGTTCAAGATGTAAAGTGGCTGGATGCAGGAGTATCATGTAGCATCTGCAGCTAGGAAGGAGAGAGGGAGACGAATGCAGGTACCCAGATCTTTCTCCTTTTTGTTCAGTCCCATGGAATGCCACATCCAGGTGGATCTTCCTTAGCTAAACCTTTCTAGGATTAGCTTTATAGCAACATCATAGGTGCATTTTCATAGTGATTATGAATCTCATTGAATTGACCATGAAGATTAGCAGCTTGATACAACCTGAGGTCATCTAGGAAGAGGTAACTTCAGTTGAGAGAATGCTTCCATCAGATTGGACAATAGGCAGGTCTGTGAGGGATATTCCTGACTAATGGTAGTTGTAAGCATGATCAGCCCACTATGTGCAGTGGTAGCCCTGAATTGAATTAAATTGCTATATTTATCTGAGCCAGCCATAAAGGATAAGCCAGTACGAAATGTTCCTCTATGTTCTCTGCTTCAGTTCCTGTCTCCAGGTTCCTGCTTGAGTTTCTGCCATGATTTCCCCTTAAGATGGACTATAAGCTATAAACTGAAATAAACTCTTTCCTCCCTAAGTTGCTTTTGGTCATGGTTTTTATCACAAAGATAGAAAGACACCATCACAACTCCACCCCTTGTCAGATAAAACACTTTAATTCATACCTTTCTATCCCTTGTCCATAAAGCCTCAATTTTATCTCATAGTACAAATTCACTTAGTCTGTCTCTGAAATTCCTCAAAGTCCTAGAAGTTTTAACATTGTTCAAAATTCCCAGGCCTTTAAAGAACTTAATACTCTGTTAACTATACACCCATATATAATCAAAAATAATTATCTCTTTCCAATGTGCAATGGCATTGACTAAGCATTCTCATTCCCAAAGTGAAAAACAGGAGCATGTAAGGAAATACTGGACTTTCTATAATAGGGTCTTACAATCGAGGCCTGGAGGACAGCTAAGAGCAATGACAATTGTCTGCATTGTTCCAGGCCCTCTGGAGTCATCCCGACTAATCACACATTGGGGGTATCCTGTGCCTGTCAATCAGGTTTTCTTTGTGGAACAACATTATTCACCTATGCAAGACATCTTTTGAATTCTTTTTATTTAATTATAATTTAATAAGCTCATAAAGTATTATGTTTTCATAAGGCACTTTTTCATATATCCTTAGTTTTGATCACACCTACACACTCAAAATTTCTTCTCCATTTCCTCCTACACCATCCCAGTCTTCTCCCTTACTAATATTTCATATTGCACATCTTCTACTATTCTCACTACCATTTAAGGCCTCTTGTCTTCCTTGACCTTCATTTACACCATGTTCTTGCTTCCTGACCTCTACAGGCATCCCAAGTTAAGCATACAGAACTAAACTTTGAAGCTAGGATCCTTGCATGAAAGAGGATCTAATTGAACTACATATTTTTCTTGACTTTCTCTTCTACTTGTTCTCTTTCACTGTGGACTTGAATAAGAACATTGATAGACTAGACTCCATGGGTTATAAAATAAAAAGCAGCACACAAAGTTGGTTGATTCGGGTTAGTGGTGGATCTGTAGTTACAGGAAGGAATGGGTAAATACAATCAAAATACAACATGTGAAATTCTCAGGGAATTAATGGAGATACTGTATTTCAAACTTTAGAGAAAGTATAGAAATGAACAAGTATCAGTAAGCGGGACACAGACTGCATGCTATCCTGTCTTAAAATTTTCTAAGCCAAAAAAATTAGTCCATTACTTTTGAATTCAGCCCTACTCGGGTTCTCAGGATACAGACAGAAGGAAAGCAGATTTCATACAGAATATAGCACAAATGGCCTCTAGCCCAGTTCCCAAATGAGTTATTGTTCTCCTTACCTCATGAACTGTCCCTCCATTGTTTGTATTTCTCCCAGTATCCTACTCTTCCAAAATCCCACAAGAATGGCCGCTAAAATCTACTTACTAGGGCTCCTTCAACCTACAGCTCAAATTCTTCATCTTAACTCTGTAAGTTCATCCCAGTGACCCACAGACCACAGTCAGGTCTTCCATGGTGTCGCTTCTCTGCATTTGTTGCTTTCATCATTGCTGTGGTCAAAATCTGACAAGAAGCAACATGAGGGAGGAAATCTTTATTTTAGCTTATAGTTTGGGTAATACCCATTATGGCGGGAAAGACATGGTTTCAGAAGTAGGGGCAGCTTGTGATGTTTCTTTAGTCAGGAAGCAGTGAGAAAGGAATGCCAATATTCTGCTTGCTTTCTCTTTTTTATTGAGTCCAGTACCAGAGCCGAGGGAAGTGTGCTGCCCCTGTTGAGGGTGGGTCTTTATTTCTCAGTTAAAGCTCTCAGGAAGCTTCCTCACAGACAAACCTACAGGTGTGTTCATGTGATTCTAAGTACAGTCAAGCGATAGTGAAGATTAGCCCCCAGACTGTCTTTCCCTTTCATCTTCCAAATATCTGCACCTTAACAACTCTTCTAAAAATCTCATATTCATTCACATTTTCTTTTCTTTTGTATATTAACTTTCCATGTTTCTTTTTGATGTGAAACTATCCATACAAAAATTGACTTTTCCTCAGTGAAATCTTCCCTGATCTTCCCAAATTAAAAAAAAAAATTCTTTTTTTTCTAAAGGTATTTTGTTTGTTACTTAATCCTATAAGCTAAGTTTTTCTACAAAACAGCACTGTGCACCTGCCATAAGTGAACAGTTGTTTATTGTTCTGCTTATTTTATAAGAAAGGGAGAGATTTTTTGAAAGTATATTAAAATGGTAATTTGGATGTTTATGAATCTTTACAATACCCAGAATAAAGGCTTGCATCATATATCTATTCAGTATCTGATTACCAAATATTCTGTTATATACAAAAACCTTCAAGGTTGGACATAGTGACACATACCTTTAATTCCAGCACCCAGGAGGCAGAGACAGGCAGGTCTCCCAAGTTTGAGAGCAGCCTCATCTCCATAGCAAGTTGCACACCTGAGAAGGCTACATAGCAATACTGTGTCTCAAAAAAAAAAAAATCCTTCAAAATGCACACATATGCATCTGAAATACTGCAGCTACTTCCAAGAATACTTTCTCCACAAGTTATTTTAGTTATGTCCATATAACTTAAGGATCAGATACTGTCTCAGGTCACCTTGAGGAGAAGCTGTGCAGTGTATGAACTTGTAAGCCATGCATGTAGAAGGAATCTGGCATCAAAGATGGCATCTTGAAGGATCCACTCTACTCTCCAGCCTTCATTTTCGGTGTCACGATTACTCATTCCTTCTCTAACCCATCCCCTTGAAGAGATCATCGCGTGTCCTCTTCAGTTTTCCTTTCTTGTTCATGTGTGTCACTGTAGCCTTAGCCCGGAAGGGATGTATACAGGTAGGATGTATATTGGTAGGATATGTACAGTATAGATATACTTCCAGACTTGGTTTGTGTATCATCTCCTCTCATCTTCATTCCTCACTGTAGATTACAGCAGACTCTCCATGTGTCACAATTTCACTTTTAAATATGATAGTACCTGGCCTCTTTAGGGGCTGAACACATCAGAGGTTTCTTGAATGACTATGACCTTTGGTCATGCAGTACTTCTAGTTCATGCATGACAAACCTGCAACAAACCTTGACTGCTGAGATCACACAAATTGTGAGCAAGGCATGCCTGCCTCATAGGGCTGTGAGTCCTGTCATCACTTAGCAAATGTCCTCGCTGAGTATAAACAGTTACATATTCATGTATACTTAACATTTAGAATTATAATTCTCCAAATAAATATCCTAGTATAACTTCCACAAGCACTCAGATGATTTTGTTGATAAAATTATAACCATGATTCTTGTCTTTCTCCTTTTTCTGTCTATTTTTAATGTATTTTATCGTCTAGACTTCACCCTGGTAAGACAGGATTGCTGATGATGCACTCTCAAATCTTACAGTGTCTCTCTTTTTTAGGTTTCCCAAATAGAACCCACGTGATTTCCCAGTTTTCTATGATCACCCCTTTCTTCTAACTGGTTAGATTTTTGATAAATTATGGTAGAATAAAATGCAACATTGCATATTTTCATATCATATCTGATTGGCAGGGCATGTTCTTTTGACTCAAGATGGAGTTTTGTTTTGTGATTTACTAAATGAACAATTTGAAGAGTCTATAAAGAAGGATAAGTTTTTCCAGTCAACAGGCCAAATACTCTGTGAAATTTCTAAGATTTTAAAATTTTGCTCTAACTCCATGTTGAGTAGTAATGATTATTCCATTAAGTCATGCCATGCACACAGTGCATTACTTACAATCAGACGCAAGCATTCCCTTATCGTTGACTGTCTTTACTTTTTGAACATCAATTGAGTTTTAGGAAGCAGTCATGAGCAGAATTTTTCTTTGGCATTTCTCTGGCCTCTCGCTGTCTTTTGTAATCCCTTGTACTGTGTTCTGGTTATGTGGGTTGTGCTGCTAGCTCCCTTTAAGACATGATAAAATTAGAAAAGAATCTAACAGTTAATGACTTGTTCTTCCTCTCAGCAAGACTGAAAGGAATGATTAAAAAAAAGAAACAATGTAATATAATCTTAATCCTGGTTCCTAAGGGGTCAAATTACTGGTCTCATGTCTCTACTCTCAACACACAGTGATTGGTATGACTGGCAGGATTGTCATTAAGTGAAAGAAATGTTTATGGCTTTTAAAAAACTCTCACTAACCAGATTACTATATAGTAAGCTAAAAAGAAAAGAAAGCACTCTTCTTTTGGGAGGAACACAAAGAAGAATTAAAGACAATGCTGCCTTCCAGAAAAGTCTCAAAATGAATTGTGTATCACACACTGAAGCTAGAGCTTCATACTTGAACAACGCTGCCAAAAATGGGCAGGTGAGATGGCTCAGTCAAGCAAGCCTGGCAACCCAAGTTCATACCTCGGAATACACATAAAGGTAGATGGAGAAAAATAGCTGTCCTCTGACCTCCACATGTATGTCATAGCATACACATTCCTACACATTCCTACACAGCCACACCCACCATGCATATGCCTTTCAATAATAATAATAATAATAATAATAATAATAATTAGAACTAATAATAAATATAAAAGAAATAAAAGATTGCCAAAGACATCTACCTTGCCTAAGTACTGGCAACAGTACTTTTCCATGGATTACATTCAGTGCCCTCAAATTTGTTTATATCCCAAATGAAAAAGCAAGCTTGGTTACCTTCCCTTTTCTCTGAGAGCTCTAAATTGCACACCTGTCAATAAATTAATTTCCTAGTCTATTGTTTTCTGACTTTTTAAGAGAAAGAACCTTGTAGACGTCATGGCACTGTAAACTGAACATCATGAATTATTTCTGTGACAACTTTAATTATATATTATACACAAATCAGATATCACATGGAGAAGCCAAAGTACATAAACCATTGTTCGCACCAGTGGCTTAAGACAGTTTTATATTGGGGAATGCTTACAACTTAAAAAGCTCTTTCTATTAGCTTATTTGCATATGATCTAGAAAAAGCCCATTACTTAATGACAGCAGAAAAGCACCTAGCTTTAACTTATAAAACCTTTGTTTCTCTGTATCTGAACCAATCGTCTTAATGATATATCATCTGATAATAAGAAATCAACTAAAGTCCAATATAACAATTTTAGACTTGCAGGGTAGTTATCACCACTTCCCCATATCCCCTGAAAAGGTGAATTTTTTTAGTTAATTCATTTTTTTACATATATAAGGGTCTATATGAATGTCTGCAGTCCAGAAGATGACATCCACCAAATGCTATTATACATGGTTGTAAGACTTGCTGGGAATTGAACTGAAGACCTCTAAAAGAGCAGTCAGTGCTCTTAACCTCAGATCCATTTTTCCAGCTCCCTTACTACCTTCTTTTTAAAAGTGACTGGGCCTATACTTCAATAAGTTACAAACTTCTTTGTACCTATCACCTTAACTTTAGAGATTCTAGGGATGGAACCAAGTGCACCATACATGCTCGGCAGCATTGTACCACTGAGCTACAATCTTAGCTTCTCCCTTTCTAGCATCTATCTCTCTCACATACACATGGGACTTTCTCACTGGCATATGGATCTCTAATTATGAATGGGTATGACAATATATTCCTTAAAATGAGGAGAAGGGTTGGTAACAAATGCTCATAGTCTCAGGTAGAGGCAGGATGATCAGGTATTTGAGGCCTACCTAAGCTACATGGTGATCCTAGACTACATGAGATGTTGTCTCAAAAGAGAAGTGAGGAAAGGGAATGGAATGGAAGGAGAGAAAAAAAGAGAGGAGGGGTAGAGGAAAAAAAACTATTAAAGAAAGGGGGAGAAAAGAAAACAAAAATCAACCACTGAGGCCAGAAAGATGACTCTTGCTGCCTAAGTGTGTGACCTTCAGATCCTTGGTACCCATGGAACAAGAAGCCTGATGTGACAATGGAATCTATAATCCCAGCACTGAGGAAACAGAAGACAGGAGGATCCCCAAAGTTTTCTGGCACAACAGTCTAGCTAATTGGTGAACTACAAGTATCATCTCTCAAAATTAAAGACTCAGTGTCTATTTTTGACTTCCACACACATGCCTATCCCAACACCCCACCCCCCAACACATGCAAGAATCATCTTTCTTTTGCCATGTGGAAAGGTAATGTGAAAATCTAAAGGATATGACCATAAGTTATATTAAGTATATCACCTGAAAAGTCCATGTGGCAACCCTCAATATGATGTACTGTAATAGTTTCTATTTCAGTACTTAATACCAATAATTACAATGTCCTGCTTTATTTATTTCATAGTGTGGATGGTGTCGATGTGTGTGTGTGGATGTGGTATATGAATGTGATGTGTTTGTGTGTTGTGTATGTGTGGTGTGTGTGTATATGTATGCGTGGTAGGTGTGCGTCCAGTTTCTACTTCTATATTTTCTTTGATAATTTCATTTTCTTCTTTGTGCATGAGATACTGATGATTAAAAAACAAATAAAACAAAACAAAAAACAAACTTTAGACCTGAGAAACAATTATAACCAACCTTAAAAGTTGTCAGTACCCTACAACTAGGAGTTGGTTTATTTCAGAGTGATCTTAATCTTGTTCTGACCTTCAAGGTGGATGCAACAAATAGGCAGTAGTTCCATGTATATTCCTAAGGCATATGAATGGTTTCATTATGGGACTACCTATATCTTCTCTGCGTAGTCACAGTGACAAAGAGGACGTTTGTTTCTGTGTGTAAGATTTTGTTAAGAACCTTTATTCTTGCCCCACAGAGAATTCTTACCATACAAGATGCTTATCAAGGACACTAACAGCTTTCCAGCCTACTCTACCTGTGTCCCAATTACTGCCTGTGGTTAGGTGTGTGTTTCAGTTTCTGTGCCATCATCTCTTGAATTTCAAGAGGGGCCACTCTGAACAACAGTCTTTAGAATGGTCTCTTTTTGCCTTTCTATGTGACTGGAGGTGCACAGATTGGGTTTCATGGCTTCCTAGGCTAGTTGAAGTAAATCTGACACTGACAGATGGCGTCAAGCAAGGATGCCCTCAGGAAGTTGATCATGAAGATACATTGGCCCAATGTCAATGGATGTAATTAAGCCCAGAATAAAATGAACTTGAATTTAAAGAAATAAGTTCAGTACTTCCCTCTTCAAACTTCAGGCACAGATTTTTCTGTAGTTACAAAAACATTTACAGAAATTGCATTCTTCCTCAATTTAGTTCTTTTAAGTATTTAAGTAGTAGTACCTCACGTGCTATTTGTGTTTTCGTGGAAGAGTGCCTTGTGTATGTGAGACATCAATTCTGTAAACTCACAGTAGTACCTACTATCCACATGATTTTGGGCTCCTAGTATAATGGCCAAAAGGTCATTTGGACAGCTTCCCATCTGATCTTTTGATAACACTTACATGATCTCAGCATTTTTGTTGACCATTTTAGGTCATAGCCTCCACACTAGTCAGCCTTCATCTTAGCTGCTGATTGTGCCAAGAAAAAGGTGTGACCGGGTAGTTAGACTTCACTGCTCAGCAAACTCATTAATCTCTGGACCATGTTGGGCACTGGTCTTGCAATCTGATGTCTAGTGCTTACACAAGTGTGCAGTATTGATTTTAGATGACTCTGTCACTTGGTAATTGCTTAGAACCTTGAAAAATGTAGCCTAGGTTAAGAAAGCAAAGAGCAAAGGCCAGAGCTCTTTAATATTTTATTGTCTTCTGGTTTATTTTTTCTCTTTGTTCTACCAACAAATGAAGACAACTGGTTTTTTTTTTCTCAAAACTTACATTAATGAATCCCAAATGTGACTAAGTCCTCAGAGGTTCCAGTAATTTCTCTGTGGTTGTCTCTCTTAATCCCTCAAATGTTTCTTCGGAAAACAGAAGGAAGAAGTGACACCAGTAAGAATTTTGTTTGGTTCCCTACATAAAGAGGACTTCATAGGACTTTGAGAAGTAAAGAAAAGATGAGTGAAGGGGGTTGGGAGGGAAGGAGGGAGGGAGGGACTCTGAAAAGCTGGAGGTAAATATTAAATTAGCAATGCTGGTCAATGTACAGGTGTTATCTACTTCTTATCTCTCTTCTCTGAAAAATCATTATGCGAATGCTTCCTTTTGTAAAATTAAAGCCTTACTAAATTGAGCAAATTTTCCAGGTATCCAAGTCAAGTTCTTTCTGAAGAATTAATACATTTCAGAAGAAAAATAAAAAGCACCCTTCCTGCTGTAAAGTTGGCTATTTTTTTCCTCAGGGAAATTGCCATAATCTATGAGATTTCCACCTACGAAGCCTGTGTCAGAAGAGTATGTGTTCTCTTGGGTCATCTGGTCTGCTGGCTTTAAACATGCGCCATATTTAATTCAAAAGCCCTTGTGGCAACCAGGACAACCTCCTTCCTCCACATGGCACTCTTCGTAAGGCTGGTTCAGGCCTCTAGTAAATGATACACACTTAGTTCCTTAATTTCTATTTGATAATTTCTGGCTTTTCTGCCGCCATCTACTGGAAAAAGATTAGTGGATGTATTGCCACTCACACTTTCTTACCAGTACTCTCTACTGCCACTGTGTGTGAGGTAGGTCTTTCTGTTCCTTTCTTTTATTTTTTAGATTTGTACACATTCACCTAGATGTTCTGTGTCTGAAACCACTCTTCCCTTCATCAGGTTACATCTGCCCTCTGCTTCTAGCCCCTCTGACTGGATGAACTTTAATTGATAGCTATAGAGTTTTACATAGCCCTATAAAGTATAAAGCACTGCAGGAAAAGGAAAGACCTTAGAACCCATGGATTTTTTCATTCTACCTGTGGTACAATTGTTTCTGCTGTGTTTGCTATTAGTCCTCTTTAGCAGCATGTTCGGCTATTCCATATTCCAATTCTTAGAGTTTCTCTTGGTTCTTTGTTTAAAAAAAAAAAAAAAAAACTTATCTCTTTTTTTATGTGTATGTATATATGTGTAGCACATGCCCTCAGAGGTCAGAGGGAAGCATCAGATCCCCTGGAGTTGGAGTTACAAATAGTTGTGAGCCTGCTCTGTAGGTGCTAAGAAATGAACTCAGGACCTCCACAAGAGCAGCAAGTGCTCTTAACCACTGGCTCATCTCTCGAGCCCCCTCTCTTTGGTTCTTAATAGTTTCCATTCCTCTTTTCATTGTGCGTATACCTGATTGCTCTGTCCTTGAGCATATGAAGTATATTTGTCAAAGCTATTTTGACATTGCAGTCTGCTATGTTTGTCATTTCTTGTTCACAGACTATTAACTAAGTCATCTTCTGATTACAGGTCATATTTTATTTTATCACATCTACAGTAGTATTTAATATGCCAGGCATTTAATAAACTGTAGTCTGATGTTTTATGTGCTGAATTTTATACTGTAATAAAATATTAACTTTTGTCCTGGTAGGCAGCTATGTTAGCTGTATGTCATTGTTCTTAAGCCCTTTAGGACAAGTTTAGAGTAGTTTTTATTTTAGGACTTAGTTCTACCTTTAAATTTCTGTTTGGGGGAATCTTTACAGAATGCTCTACATAATCAGCAAGATTTCTTCCCTGTGGCTAGTGGGAATTTGAGAACACTCCAGACTGACTATGTTTGTCTTAAATTTGCCCTGTATTTTTTTTTCTTTGTGAGCCTTCCCTGATATGTTAACATCCACCAGAGAACCAGGAGGCATTCAGGAAGGTGTTTGGAACAGCGCAGTCAGCTCCCTCTCATCGCAGTCAGCTCCCTCTCATTGCAGTCAGCTCCCTCTCATTGCAGTCAGCTCCCTCTCATCGCAGTCAGCTCCCTCTCATCGCAGTCAGCTCCCTCTCATTGCGTAGTCTGTCTTACAAGAGTAGATGCTTTGCTTTTTCAGACTTACATCTCTGGCTTTCCCGTCCAGTGAATCTGTCGAGGGAGGTTTCTTCTGGCACCAGGGTCGAGAAACTTCCCCAGGCAGAAAGACTTGCTGGCTTCCACCTCTCTGAATTTCTGTCTTGTGCTGTCTATGATCCAAGAGCTGAAAGTAGATATGCCCTATATTTTGTCTAGTTCTCCTGTTGTTTATAGTGTGGATGTAATTTTTAACCTTGCCAGTTCTTCATGCCCATAATGAGAGAGAGTGCTAAATGACTGCTTGAAACCACTATTGAGCTTTTCTAATCAGTGTGTGCGTTTACATTTCCATTTAAAAATGCAATCATATTTTCATAAGATCTACCTGCCAATAGCATTATAAGGATTAGAAGTAATAACATTATATGTATCCCGTTAGTCCACACACTCTTTGGATTTAATATGTGTGCATCCGAGTTTCTGTATTTGTGCATACGAACGGAGGAGTGCTTTCTTTACAGGATAGTTGTGTGAATAATATGATTGAAACCTAAAGTTCCTTTACACATATAAGAAGTATTAAGTATTACTTAAATAATTTTGTCAGTCATGATGTATATCTGCTATGAAAAAGAAGACGACCACCATTAAATGCTGCCTGAGCTGATGTTTGGAAGCATGTAATCTACTTGTTAGTAATTCCCAGTGGGAGATTTTTCAGTTTGTTGAGAAATCGTAAGTGGTGCCCAGGGTCTCACAGCTCTCATTTTCTCTACCTCATTTCACATTGTCCTAGTCTGTCTTTCTCCATCCCGCTTTCTATTTTACTCCTGACCATGTGATAGCGTATGCTCAGACCATGATGGACATGTTTGCTTACATCAAGCATGAAAAACTTGGGTCTTTTAATCTTTCTAGAAAGGAGCATCTGTTGAATACATATTTTCTTTGACATCTCGGCTACTTCCAACATAATTTGGAAATGTTGATCTAATAGAATCTATATTGTTTTATTGTCTTTGACCAAAGAATTCTGATTAATGTAAGGGAACTAAAAGAAGTGACAGAGACCAGATACAGACTGTAGCAGATAGAATTGAGGCATAGTTCCAAAGGGCCACCGATCATCAGTATATCTTGGAGGAAGCTGGATCGCTGCATCTATGAGTTAGCTGCCATAGATTCAGCTGTCTCAAAGTGTTGGGAATACCAGAGATATTCATAGGAAAGAACATTTTATAAATCTAAAAATGTCTTACATGTTATCTATTCTCATAAAAAAAACAAATACTGGATGCTGTCAATAAGAAAAAAGAAAAAGAAAAGTGGCTAATGGAGACTATATTCTTGATTTTAGCTATCATTTTATTATTTTTATTTGAAAGTATATATGCCAGAAAGCAAATAATCATGTTAACATTTTATCTCCTTTTTTCAAACAGAATACTGATCACTTTTTAAAAAATGAAAACCAGACGTTTCCAATGCTGATACCACTTAAGTTTTTCCTTTGTATGCTGATCAAATTTTTGTCTGCATTATCTATCTTTTTCCATTTCATTTTATACAGACTGAAATGTGACTTCTACCCTTAATGTTCTTGAAAACTCCACTTGTCAGCATCACTGCTAATGTCCATGTTTTCAAGCATTTCTGCCACATTTCCACCATCCTTCATCCCTGGCTTTCCCCCTCTGAGCTGGACCCTCTGTTCACTTTGTGCTGCCTCCCAGAGTTCCTCGTAGGCTATTTGCATTTCTTGTTCTGTGCATGGAAATTCCACAGCCAAGTCGCTCATGACTATGGAAAGAAAAGATGCTCCTAACTATTCTGGTATGTTTTAATTTTTAATGTGCTGTGCAATTTGCTTATGCTTTATTGTTTCCATCCTCCTGTCTAATCTAATCTAATTAAATGCCATTTTAAAGAGCCCCACAACTGGCTTACTGAAAACACCTGGAACAAAACCAAGAACATAATAACTAATCAATAAAAGTTTGCTGCATCATGGGGCCCAGTACCAATTATATGATTTAGAAGTTCTGGTCCTATTCCTTTGGAATATTTACTGAATAGTGGAAATTAAATAGATTTCATCTTAATTCTAGCTGTGACTTATTAATAGGAGGATGCTGCAAAATACGTAGAAACTACTTATTCATGGCTCAGTGAGAAGACTGCTGTACTCAATGATGTCATGTCTAGCACAAATAACACAATAGCACTAATTGAGCATGCTCCATGTACTGTGCACTAGACTCAGAATATTATTGGATTATCTCAGATATCATAATCATTCAATGATATACCACTGTTATCCTTGTATTAAATTGATGCAACTGAGACACAGAGAAATTAACAGCTTGCCCAAGACTGCATGCAGCAAATGATACCAGTGAAATTCAAACCTTACCTATCACATGCAATGGCTGACATATGTCTACATCGTGTCAAACACTTTTAATCAAGAGTGGTGGTCTTTATCTTCACTGTGTTGGCCATTTGTGGCCTAAATTAAGGCAACTGAAAAGTGATGATAAAGTGCAGTATAGAAAAAGAAGATATTCTAGCCTACTTGGTCTCAATGATCACATCTCAAATACTAATTATTTAATTTAAAAATGTGAATACCCTGTTTTAAATTTTGAAATGATTACAAAACCCAAACATACAGCAAAAAAGAACCTTCTTTTCAAAACCACAGAAGTGAGAGGTCTGGGGATGACTTCAACATTATTGTGGATTGTTGCCATAAGAATCATATGGTACCGCTCTTCACATTTCGATTTACCTATCTAGTCCAAGCGATGCCCGGAAAAACAAGTGATCCTGTGCAGCATAATAGTTCATATCTGGTTGTCACAGCTTTTTCTCCTTGGTCTGAGACCATTTCTGCGTCTTCCTTTGTCATGACTTTGAAATATTCCTTCCTCACCATTTTCCATCTATGACTCTTGTGGAAGCAACGCTCCTTATGTGTCTTATTCTTTTTTTCAGAACCTGGTATCTCATGGATGGCTATCTCTTCACAGGGAACTTACCTTCTCCTTTCTAAGCTCCAGGAGTGGGGCCTCTCTCTAGCACATTTAAAGGCACGGTGACTGAATTCTTGAGGAAAGGGGAGGGAATCAGATATTAGGTGTTATTAAGATCACTTCCTACTTTGAAATTCTATGATAGATAAGTTAATATAGATTAATATTTACAAGCTCATGCTCAGCAAATGGACTAGGGATATACTGATAACCACTGGAATAAATGCCATATTTAAAATTATTACTAAGGCCAAATCAAAGTGAGGCATGAATAGCTTTGAGTAGGGCAGTAGATGTGACACATATGTGAAAATGGTTGGAAGTACAAGATCTGAGCATGGGCAGAGAAGTAAGATATATTTAGCCACAGCAGCCCCTAAAAGGAGATCAGATAACAGTGAGTATCTGTAACAAGAAAATATCTGTTAGTGTTGTTCAGGGTAGAAAGCAAAAATCTTAACTAGAGAGGATCTTAATATGTGTTAAAGAGATGAGTAATCACTCTGGAACCAATTTATCTAGTCTATTAATATATCAATTACATGGTATCAACCCAGTTTCATAAATGCTAAAGCTCTTGGTTTCACTTGCCAGTTAAGGAGCTGACACTAGATTCCAGGTAACCTATATATTTTTCTTTTTTTCTTTTTAATTGGATATTTTCTTTATTTTCATTTCAAATATCACTCCCTTTCCCAGCCCCCTCAGAAACTTCCTATATCATCCCCCTCCCCTTGCTTCTGTGAGGGTGTTCCCCCACCCATCCATTCCCACCTCCCCACCCTTGCATTCTCCTACATTGGGGCATCAAGCCTTCACAGGACCAAGGGCCTCTCCTCCTACTGATGCTCGACAAAGCCATCTTCTGCTACATATGTGGCTGGAGCCATGGGTCTATGTGTACTCCTTGACTGGTGGCTTAGTCCCTGGAAGTTCTAGGGTATATGGTTGGTTGATATTGTTGTTCTTCCTATGGAGTTGCAAACCTCTTCAGCTCTTTCAGTCCTTTCTCCAGCTCCTCCATTGGGGACCCTGTGCTCAGTCCAATGGTTGGCTGTGAGCATCCACCTCTGTACTTGTTAGGCTCTGGCAGAGCCTCTTAGGAGACAACTATATCATGCTCCTATCAGCATGCATTTCTTGGCATCTACAATAGTGTCTTGGTTTAGTGACTGTGTATGGGATGGATCCTCAGGTGGCACAGTCTCTGGATAGCCTTTCCTTCAGTCTCTCCTCCACACTTTGTCTCTGTACTTGCTCCTGTGAGTATTTTGTTCCCTTTTCTAAGGACTGAAGCACCCCCCGTTTGGTCTCCCTTCTTCTTGAGCTTCATGTGGTCTGTGAATTGTATCTTGGGTATTCTAAACTTTTGGGCTAATATCCACTTATCAGTGAGAGCATATCATGTGTGTTCTTTTGTGACTGGGTTGCCTCACTCATGATGATATTTTCTAGTTCCATCCATTTGGCTAAGAATTTCATGAAGTCATTGTTTTGAATGTAAATGTACCACATTTTCTGGATCCATTCCTCTATTGAAGGACATCTGGGTTCTTTCCAGCTTCTGGCTATTATAAATATGGCTGCTATGAACATAGTGGAGCATGTGTCCTTGTTATATGTTGGAGCATTTTCTGGGTATATTCCCAGGAGTGGTATAGCTTGGTCCTCAGGTAGTACTATGTCCAGTTTTCTGAGGAACTGCCAGACTGACTTCCAGAGTGATTGTACCAGCTTGTAATCCCACCAGCAATGGAGGAGTGTTCCTCTTTCTCCTCAACCTCGCCAGCATCTGCTGTCACCTGAGTTTTTGATCTTAGCCATTGTGACTGGTGTGAGGTGAAATCTCAGGGTTGTTTTGATTTGATTTTAATAAAAAATATTATACTTTTGGGTAAAAGGTAATGATAAAAACATCATGGAAATATAGAATGAAATATATTTATATAATAAATTAACTTAAGGTCATATAATTGAAAAATGAGACCTCATGAGGCTGTAAATCTTCCGTAAGGCAAAGGACACTGTCAATAGGACAAAATAGCAACTAACAGATTGAGAAAAGATCTTTACCAATCTTACATTTGATAGAGAGCTAATATATAATATATACAAAGAACTCAAGAAGTTGGACTCCAAAGAATCAAATAACTCTATAAAAATGGGGTACAGAGGTAAACGAAGAATTTTCAACAGAGGAATGGCCAAGAAACACCTAAAGAAATGTTCAACATCCTTAGTCATCAGAGAAATGCAAATCAAAACAACCCTGAGATTCTACCTCACACCAGCAAATTCTTTTAACAGAGTTCTTACAGTGGACTACTGAGTAAATCCATTCTCAGGTCCCTGAATATCAAACACAGTCCTCTGTGCACATACAATTACATGCAAGCATATGTGCCCATGAACTCACACTCAGCTTCTTCTCCTAGTACCCATACTACCTACATAGATCAGGTACCCAGTACCCATACGTGTTCTGATTTCTCTAAACATGTCAGTTCATTAGTCACCTTCTTCAATGCCAGTAAAGCTCTCCCAAACCACTACCATACCTATTCCAGGAAGGAATCAGTGCTCTGGAGTAAGGAAAATTCGAGCTTCAGAAGAAAAAGACCAAGGTTTTGAATTACTGAATGGAAACAGTGGGTTTTTATACAATCAAGTATCTTTCCCCAGTCATACCAAGCAAGTGTGCATTCTCCTACTGTACCTGTGTAACAATCAGTGATTCTGAGAGATAGTTTGTTATGTTGACATTTGAAATGGTTGCATGTTGAGTGGACCTTGGGCTCAAGCTCTGCAGCCAGTCGCACAACACCCAAAGGAAGCTCCACTCCCAGGCTCTCTGACACTCTCAGGTTCAGGTGTGAGGAGGACCCAACATCTGTCCCAACACTGGGAGTAATTGGGACCAGCAGGACCAGGTGTACAGGAACTCCTCCAGCAGAGTGGCTCAAGTTCCTTCCAGTCTCTCTGGACTGGTGTCCTGATCTGACCTTGAGGATAAGCTCTGCAGCCAGTTCTACAATACTCAGAGGAAGCTGCTGCACTTCCAGGTACTCTAACAAGCCCAGGGTCTCAGGATTCCAGAATCACAGGATCACAGAGACAGCTTGACTCTGAGGAGTGCTGACACAACCAGGATCACAGGAAGGACGGGCTCCAGTCAGATATAGCAAGGGCAGGTAGCATTAGCGATAACTAGGTGGTGGGGGGCAAGCATAAGAAAATAAACAAGACAACATCCAGAGGAAGCTCCACACCCAGGTGCTCTGATACACCCAGGATCAGAGGTGAGGAAGAACCAACATCTTTGCAGCCAGTCCCACAACACCCAGAGGAAGCTCCACTCCCAGGAGCTCTGACACACCCAGGATCAGAGGTAAGGAGGAACTAACATTTGTCCCAACACTGGGAGTAACTGGGACCAGTGGGACCAGGCACACAGGAACTCCACCAGCCCAGTGACTTGAGTTCCTTCCAGTCTGTCTGGGCTAGTGTCCAGAGTAGATCTTGGGCCCAAGCTCTGCAGCGAGTCCCACAACACCTAGAGGAAGCTCCACTCCCAGGTGACCTAACAAGCCCAAGATCACAGGATCCCAAAATCACAGGATCACAAACACAGCTTGACTCTGAGGAGTTCTGACACAACCAGGATCACAGGAAGGACAGGCTCCAGTCAGATTTAGCAAGGGCAGGTAGCACTAGAGATATTCAGATGGCGGGGGGGCAAGCATAAGAAAATAAACAACACAAACCAAGGTCACTTGGCATCATCAGAACCTACTTCTCCCACCATAGCAAGTCCTGGACACTCCATTACACTAGAAAAGCAAGATTCAGATATAAAATCACTTCTCATGTGATGATACAGGACTTCAAGAAAGACATAAATAACACCCTCAAAGAAATGTAAGAGAAGACAGGTAAACAGCTAGAAGCTCTTCAAGAGGAAACACAAAAATCCCTTAAAGAACTACAGGAAAACACAATCAAACAGGTGAAGGAAATGAGCAAAACCATCCAGAATCTAAAAATGGAAATAGAAACAATAAAGAAAACAGAAAGAGAAACAACCCTGGCCTAGGAAAGAAATCAGGAATCATAGATGCAAATATCACCAACAGAATACAAGAGATAGAAGAGAGAAATCTCAGGGGCAGAAGACACCATAGAAAACATTGACACAATAGTCAAAGAAAATACAAAAAGCAAAAAGCTCCTAACCCAAAACATCCAGGAAATCCAGGACGCAATGAGAAGACCAAACCTAAGGATAATAGGTATAGAAGAGAGTGAAGATTCCCAATGTAATGGGCCAGCAAATATCTTCCATAAAATTATAGAAGAAAACTTCCCTAATCTAAAGAAAGAGATGCCCATGAACATACAAGAAGCCTGTAGAACCCCAAATAGACTGGACCAGAAAAGAAATTCTGCCCACCACATAATAATCAAAACACCAAATGCACTAAACAAAGAAATAATTTTAAAAGCAGTAAGGGGAAAAGGTAAAGTAACATATAAAGTCAGGCCTATCAGAATTACACCAGACTTCTCACCAGAGACTATGAAAGCTAGAAGATCCTGGGCAGATATCATATGGACCCTATAAGAACACAAATGCCAGCCCAGGCTACTGTACCTAGCAAAACTCTCAATTACCATAGATGGAGAAAACAAGATATTCCATGACAAAACAAAATTTACACAATATCTTTCCACAAATCCAGCCCTACAAAGGATAATAGATGGAAAACATCAACATAAGGAGCAAAACTACACCCCAGAAGAAGCAAGAAGGTAATCTTTCAACAAATCCACACAAACCTAATTCCACCTCTTACAACAAAAACAACAGGAAGTGACAATTACTTTTTCTTAATATATTAATATGAAAATCAATATTACCAACATATCTTAATTGATTGAAATCCAATAGTATGAGGAGTTAGAAATTTGTTGATTGTTATCCAATGGTCTCTCTAATTTGGTAATTGGACAAATAGGTCTAACATTGTACAATCTCTATATACTTTCAGCTCATTTGTGACAGTGTCTTGCTGTGTACAACATAAGGGTCTTGAAATCTTGCTTCTCCTATCTCAGCCTCTCTATTAGTAGTATTGTTTATTTCATGTCTTTACACTATGCTATGGTTTTCAGAACAGCTTATATATTTCAAAAGTGTTTATATATCCAAAAGAAACATAGATCATTAACTAGGGAGGTAGCTTGTAAGAGAACAACAAAGAGTGAGATTGAATGCTTAGCCTGACATTTGTAACTCTTGTATCAAGTTTGAAGAAGAGGACTTTATAAGTTATTCATTTTTTGAGATGAATGATTTTCCAAATTATCACAGCTAATGAACTAAATTCTTACCCTCACCCAATGTCCATGCCACCCTTCAAGCAGAACTATTGTTCATTGAATCAGTTGGTGAATGACTTTATGGATAGACCATCTTAATACACACACCATTTCTTAAATGAATGTAACCTGTTCTCTGTGGGCTGAGAATAAAGTCACTCATTCAAGTCAAATAGCTTTGACCATAGCAGGAAGTCTGTATCCAAAAATCGTGCCTACAATTCATTTCTTGGTGCAGCAGAACTATCAACTCTCAGCTTAGCTATGATGGAGGTAAAATCCTTTGGTGATGTGAGGGTCATTAAATTATAGCCTTATTACAATGAAATCCAATGTCTAAAAATTGTTCTTATTTTGGTCTTGTACCACAGTAAGAGCCAAGTTTTTAAACTCTACTAAATACAAAACAAACAAAAAGACTTTATATATTTATATTCATTTAGGAAAATACCAGTAGTGATGTATTATTTTGAAATATACAGTTAATATGTTTGGAGTTATTTAAAATTTATATTGAGAAAAATGTATTTTTACTATTGCTGTAGACGAGTATCTATATAAGACTGTTAAATTGATTGTTGTTTTATATCAAACAACTTTTATAATACTTATTTGTATTGTTATAATATTTTATAAATTTTAAGGAATATGACAAAAACGATATTGTAGGTATTGAAGGGGGGGTCTCTGGAAGGAGTGGGGGTACAAAAGGGAAACAAGACTGTGATGTAATTCTATTTACTTAAAATATGTTTTTAAATGTTAATAAATTCAGATAAATTGAAAAAAAAAGAAAATAAACAACACAAACCAAGGTTAGTTGGCATCATCAGAACCCAGTTCTCCCACCATAGCAAGTCCTGGACACACCATCACACTGGAAAAGCAAGATTCAGATATAAAATCACTTCTCATGATGAAGATACAGGACTTTAAGAGAGACATAAATAGCACCCTCAAAGAAACACAGGAGAACACAGGTAAACAGCTAGAAGCTCTTCAAGAGGAAACACAAAAGTCCCCTAAAGAACTACAGGAAAACACCATCAAACAGGTGAAGGAAATGAACAAACCCATCCAGAATCTAAAAATGGAAATAGAAACAATAAAGAAATCAGAAAGAGAGACAACTCTGGAGATACAAAACCTAGGAAAGAAATCAGGAATCATAGATGCAAGCATCACCAACAGAATACAAGAGATAGAAGAGAGAAATCTCAGGGGCAGAAGACACCATAGAAAACATTGACACAACAGTCAAAGAAAATGCAAAAAGCAAAAATCTTCTAACCCAAAACATCCAGGAAATCCAGGATGCAATGAGAAGACCAAACCTAAGGATAATAGGTATAGAAGAGAGTGAAGGCTCCCAATGTAATGGTCCAGTAAATATCTTCAACAAAATTATAGAAGAAAACTTCCCTAACCTAAAGAAAGAGACGCCCATGAACAAGCAAGAAGCCTACAGAATTCCAAATAGACTGGACCAGAAAAGAAATTCCTCCCACCACATAATAATAAAAACACCAAATTCACTAAACAAAGAATTTTAAAAGCAGTAAGGGAAAAAAGGCAAGTAACATATAAAGGCAGGCCTATCAGAATTATACCAGACTTCTCACTAGAGACTATGAAAGCTAGAAGATCCTGGGCAGATGTCATATGGACCCTACAAGAACACAAATGCCAGCCCAGGCTACTATACCCAGCAAAACTCTCAATTACCATAAATGGAGAAAACAAGATATTCCATGACAAAACAAAATTTACACAATATCTTTCCACAAATCCAGCCCTACAAAGGATAATAGATGGAAAATATCAACACAAGGAGCAAAACTACACCCTAGAAGAAGCAAGAAAGTAATCTTTCAACAAATCCACACAAATCTAATTCCACCTCTTAGAACAAAACAACAGGAAGTGACAATTACCTTTTCTTAATATCTTAATATGAAAATTAATATTGCCAACATATCTAAGCAATTGAAATCCAAAAATAGGAGAAATTAGAAATTTGTTGATTGTCATCTACTGTTCTCTGTAATTTGGTAATTGGAGAAATAGGTCCAATATTGTACAATCTGTATACATTTTCAGCTTGTTTGTGACAGTGTCTTGCTGTGTACAGCATAAGGGTCTTGAAATCTTGGTTCTTCTGTCTCAGCTTCTCTATTAGTAGTATTATTTCATGTTTTTACACTATACTATGGTTTTCAGAACAGCTTATATATTTCAAAAGTATTTATATATCCAAGGGAGACATAGACAATTAACTTGGGAGGTGGCTTGCAGGAAAGAGCACAACAAAGAGTGAGACTAAATGCTTTGCTTGACATTTGTAGCTCTTGTATCAAGTTTGAAGAAGAGGACTTTATAAGTTACTCTTTCTCTGAGATGAATGCTTTTCCAAATTATCACAGCTAATGAACCAGATTCTTACCCTCACCTAATGTCTGTGCCACCCTCCAAGAAGAACCATTGTTCATTCATTCAATCAGTTGGTAAATGACTTTATGGACAGACCATCTTAATACACACACCATTTCTTAAATGTATGGAACCTGTTCTCTGTGGGCTAAGAATAAAGTCACTCACTCAAGTCAAATAAGTTTTGACCATAGCAGGAAATGTATCCAAAAATAGTACCTACAATTCATTCCTCTGGTGCAGCAGAACTATCAACTCTCAGCTTAGCTATGATGGAGGTAAAATCCTTTGGTGATGTGAGGGTCATTGAAGTACAGCCTTATGACAATGAAATCCAATGTCTAAAAATTATTCTTTTTTTTGGCTTGTACCACAGTAAGAGCCAAGATTTTAAACTCTACTAAATATAAAACAAACAAACAAAAAGACTTTATGTATTTATGTTCATTTAAGAAAATATTAGTAGTGATGTATTATTTTGAAATATACAGTTAATATGTTTGGCGTTTTTTAAAATTTATATTGAGAAAAGCATATGTATTTTTCAGTATTGCTGTAGACAAGCATCTACATAAGACTATTAAGTTGATTGTTGTTTCATATCAACCAACTTTCATAATATTTATTTTTATTGTTATAATATTTTATAAACTTTAAGGAATATGACAATAAATATATTGTAGGTATTGAAGGGGGGTCTCTGGGAGGAGTGGGGGTACAAAAGGAAAACAAGAATGTGATTTAATTCTACTTACTTAAAATATGTTTTTAAATGTTAACAAATTCAGATAATTTTAAATCGTAACTTTTTTCATCATAATACAGTAAAAGTTAAAAAAAGAAATAGTTGCATGTTGAGGAATGTTTTTGAAAAATCTGAATTTATTTTGGTCTAGATATAGTATGTTTTAAGTGTGAAAATATTCTCTTACCTTCTCATCCATTTGGATTTTGATAAATTTCTAGGCACTGTTTATAAAAAATAAAGGAAATAAAGTGAAGACAAGAAAACTTTATTTGAATATAAACATGCACTTGCCATATACACACAGACACAAAGGGAAAAATCAAAGGCTGTTGGATCACATAAAACATAAAGCCCAACATATGCTACATAACAAAAATCAAATATAAACCCTTTGGGAAGTTTTTGAGAAAACACACACACAAGAGAGAGAGTCATGTAAACATTAATCAAAACAAAGCATAAATATACATCAGGAAAGATACAATTATAGAATAAGAACAATTGCCAAGAATAAAGAACATTTTAACTTAGTCAGCTCATCTAGATTTCATAATAACCCAGAATGTATTATATATGCATAATGCAATTTTAAACACATTATGTAATTGAAATGGTAGAAAACAAATCTAAAATCACAGCTGGAGATTTCAAGATCTCCGTGGTGGAGAGGTCTGTGTCTTTGTGTCCCTGTGTCTCTGTCTCTCTGTCCTCTTTGTCTCTGTCTGTCTCTGTCTCTCTGTGTCTCTCTCATACACACACTCATACACACACACACACACACACACACACACACACACACACACACA
>JADRCD010206480.1:0-38487 GCA_019843815.1 Montemys delectorum
TTTTTTTAAGATAGGTTTTCTCTGGGTAACCATCCTGGCTGTCCTGGGATTCACTCTGTAGACCAGGCTGGTCTGGTAGTCACAGAGATCTGCCTGCCTCTGCTTCCTGAGTGCTGCGATTAAATGAATGCTGCTGCTGCTGCTGCTGCTGCTGCTGCTGCACCACCACCACCATCACCATCACCATCACCATCACCATCACCACCACCACCACCACCACCACCACCACCACCACCACCACCACCAGGCTAGTTCTTATCTTCTTAAAACTATCTGGGCCAAATACAATTTGAAACTAACTAACTTTGACAAGCATTAATTAAGGCAGATTTAAAAAAAAAAACCCCTGAAAGTTCAGACTGCTCCTTAATAAGATACCAACCCCAAACTAGTAACCTCCCTTGTAGCAACCTAAGCAAACACAAAGATCAGCTTTACAGGTAAGTTCTGGGGACCTGGGCCCAATGGAGTTGCAGTTCCATGTCACTCAGACCACAGCACACGATTGTTGTACCTGATACTCATAGACACTTGAATAGCAACCTGAAGGGAAGTCTGGCAGGAAGCCAAGAAACTGGACTGTTAGATGCTAACTTAGAAATGGGGCATCATGGTGCAGGCCTTTAATCCTAGCACCCAGGGAGCAAAGGCCGGTGGATCTCTGAGTTCAAGGCCTGTTGGTCTACAGAGTCCCAGGATGGCTACATAGAAAAACCTTGTCTCAGAAAAATAAAACAGGAAACTAACGTAAGGTCGTATGGCACCCCCCCACACACACCCCTGCTCCTGATAGTTACTATAGTATAGCAGGGTGTACAATGGGGAGGATGTCATGGCATGCTGTGGGAAACACTCTGGCAGAGCCAGGACTTGGGGCTGTATTCACCTGGTCTTAGTGAGGCAGCTGGTGCACAGCTAACCTTTCCACTGCAGGCAGCTGTGGGCTGCTTTCAGGTACTAAATGGAGTAATTTAATGCTGATAACTTGATTGTTTCTTAAGCCATATAGTACTCTTAATTGCTCAGTGTTAGATAAACTGTGATTTAAAGAACATAAACTCAAGATAGGAGGCACATAGAACACTAGCTTGGGAACAGCAAGGAGTGACTTATTTACTTTAATAAAGCCTTTTGTAAGGTTTATGGCTGCTCTGGCTGAGGGCATATAGAAGTTACTCTGGGAAAAGGAAGCCTAGGCTAGCAAGGCTGGGACCTAAAACCTCCATCATCTGCTAGGGCTACAGACACTACAGAGGTGCCAGGTAGCAATGTAAAGGTAGCTGCACCAGAACCTGAACACTCAAGCCACTCAAACAAAACCAAATTGGTTCTAAGGCTCTGCCTCCATCAATGGCATAATCCTGTGCTGGGAGGTGATAGATCACTTGATGGCATTGCAGATGAACCATGGATAAACATTTCTGAACTCCAAGACAATGGATTACAGCAGGTTATTCCCAGGGTCACTGAGGTGAAAGGGTCTGAGTTCTGCTAATACAATCAAAGTGCAAGCCTCTTGGCTCTCTGGGCAGTGGTAGTGACACCTTTAGTCCCAGCAGTCAGGAGGCAGAGGCAGGCAGATCTCTGAGTTTGAGACTAGCCTGTAATTCCGGGACAGTCAGGATACACAGAGAAACCCTGTCTCAAACAAAACAAAACAACAAAAACAAAATAAAACAAAACAAAACGCCAGGTGGTGGTGGTGCATGCCTTTAATCCCAGCACTTGGGAGGCAGAGACAGGTGAATTTCTGAGTTCCAGGACAGCCAGGGCTATACAGAGAAACCCTATCTCGAAAAACCAAAAACCAAACCAAACCAAACCAAATCAAACCAAAACAACCAACCAAACAAACCTCTCAGATACAGCCCATTCAGTCAAATGGGCTGGGCTTAAGACTTAAATTCTGTGTGGACCAATATGAACACTGTCTTGCATGTATGTAATCCAGGCCCCATGTGGTACTGAAACAAAGGGAACAGTCTCATCAGAAGCCTGGGGCTGAGGATGAGCCAAAGAACCCAGGAGGCCTGAGAAAAGGGAGTGACCAGACAGATGTCTAGACAGTACCTCAAGGCCTCCAGCAAGAGAGTGCTGCCCAAAAGACTGGAGCAGGCGTTCTGGCAGCTGAGACCCATGTAGCTCATTCTGTGCAAACAAAGTCAGAATAGCCAGGCAAAGAGGCTGGCAAAACTATACCAGAATCCCAAGTAATCCCAAAAGAACAATTACTCACTTAGCCACAGCTAAAAGCACATGGGGGTCATGTTCACACTTCTTCAGGGCATCCACACTCTTGGTCTTTCTCTGGGGCCTTGCCTCAAGGAAGACAGCTTCAGACCACAGGATACCTGAAATTCACAAGCAAAACTCTACCCCTCAGCCTCACTCTGGCTTTACAAATGCACCTCCTTCTTTAGGCTGCCCCAAAAGGGTCTACTCAGGGCAACCACAAGGGTCTCAAGTATCCACCTAGCCAGTAACCTGAATTATACCAGCCTCGCCAGAACAGATACTGAGTCAGCAAACAGGCAATGGGCAATGATAATCTGAAAGCACTATCACATACTGTTGTTAAAAATAAAGAAAGTTCGAGGCCAGCCTGGTCTACAGAGTGAGTTCCAGGACAGCCAGGGCTACACAGAGAAACCCTGTCTCAAAAAACCAAAAAAATAAAATAAAATAAACAAAGCAGCCAGGTGTGATGGTACACACCCTTGATCCCAGCACTTGAGAAGCAGAGGCAGGCAGATCTCTATGAGTTCGAAGCCAGCCTGGTCTATAAAGTAAGTTCCAGGACAATACTCAAGACTGTTACACAGAGAAAGCCTGTAGAAGGAAGGAAGGAAGGAAGGAAGGAAGGAAGGAAGGAAGGGAGGGAGAGAGAGAAAGAGAAAGGGAGGGGAGAAAGAAAGAAAGAGAGAAAGGGAGGGAGAGAGAGAGAAAGAGAAAGGGAAGGAGAGAGAGAAAGAAAGAGAAAGAAAGAAAAAGAGAGGGGGAGGGAGAAAGGAAGGAAGAAAGGGAAGAAGGGAGAGAGGGAGGAAGGGAGGGAGGAAGGAGGAAAGAAAGAAAGAAAAGGAAAGAAAAGAAAAGAAAAGAAAAGAAAAGGATAGCTAGGCATATGACACATGCCTGTAATCTAAGTATTTGAGAAACCAGGAGCTGAGGCAGGAGGATGATGATCTAGAAGCCAACCTAAGCTACAAAGTAAGTCTAGCAAAAAAAATCAAAACAAAAATAAAACAACAACAAAAAAATCACTACTAGCATAACAAGAAAAACGTAACACGGCAGATGGTGTATGACACTACTGCCTGACTACATTTCTTTTTTTTTTTTTTCAAGACAGGGTTTCTCTGTGTAGCCCTGGCTGTCCTGGAACTCACTCTGTAGACCGGGTTGGCCTCGAACTCAGAAATCCACCTGTCTCTGCCTCCCAAGTGCTGGGATTAAAGGCGTGTGCCACCACTGCCCGGCTACATTTCTTATATGCCATATGTAAGAAAAACAATAAAAGTTAAAACTTGGCTTAAGGGGCTGGAGAGATGGCTCTGAGGTTAAGCACACTGATTGCTCTTCCAGGTGTCCCGAGTTCAATTCCCAGCAACTACACAGTGGCTCACAATCATTTATAATGGGATCTAATGTCATCTTCTGGCACATAGGTGTACAAGCAGATAGAGTGTACTCATATATATAAACCTTTTTTTTAAAATTAATTTATTTATTATATGTAAGTACACTGTAGCTGTCTTCAGACACCCCAGAAGAGGGCACCAGATCTCATTATAGATAGTTGTGAGCCACCATGTGATTGCTGGGATTTGAACTCATGACCTTCGGAAGAGCAGTCAGCGCTCTTAACTGCTGAGCCATCTCTCCAGCCCCCACATACATAAATCTTAAAAGAAGACAAAAAAAAAAACCAACTTGGCTTAAAAAAAAAAAGATAGTGCCTCAGAACATGAAATCAAACTGTCCCATACTAGAACTGAGTAGTCTTAAGTCTTTGCAACCACATCAGCGAAGCTAGACTAAAATGGGATTACACAGGTTGTGTCTTAAAGGAGTCCCTGGAAGTCAATTTATCCCATCCCACAGAAGATTTCCTCTGTGCCATCTACATGGCCAGGAGTTCTTACCAGAGTTAGGGCACTCCTGCAGCGCCTTGGCCATGAGGGTATTGGCAATGTTCTTCAGCCCTGCCCGATACTCCAGCCGCACTGATTCCAACCTAGGAAAACAGACCCGGGGATGGGATATGCCCGTCTATCATAGCATAACCAACTATTTCAAATGGCCTTCTGAAAGGCTTGTACATTTTTACTTTATTATTATTATTGTCAAGCATATTATTCCACACATATGTGGAAGTCAGAGGACCACTTTTGGAAACTGCTTCCAACAATGGGTTCCATGAACTAAACTCAGATTGTCAAATTTGCTCAGCAAGTGTTCTTTCCCCACTGCTCGTAAAGGAAGGCTCTTGTCTCCTAGAAGGGGGTTAGAATGTAGAATTCCATTCTCTACATGGATGGCAGCTGGTATCCACAGCCTGTTAGAAAGCAGCAGCTCCGTAAGATCCCAGACCCCACAGGATCCAGATACAAGTGAACACAAGGGAACAAGCACAGACCATATGTGATCATTAAATGGCAAGCACCTAAGAATGAGCCCTCTCAGCAAGAGTCCTCTTTCATCTCCATCTAACCCCTAGCTGGACTCTGCATCCATTACCCATACCTCATCATGTGGCCCAACCTGGCATAACTCACTAGCCTTCTCCATTGATTGCCCAGGTACTAGGGAACACTAGTACCACCATACTCAGCTCCCTCTGGCAAGTTTCTTCATGTTACCTCTTTTATAGTTCACTTTCTCAGTTCCATTCCCTGGCATCTTAGAACACTTCAACAAAAGCACACTTACCATCCAGACCCAGTTCTCTCAAGCAGGACTATGACCCTCATAAAAGCTGTCACCCATTACTGAGTCCACAGGAGCCTGGGCTAAAATGAAGGAGGAGCTGAAGACAGCCTCTAAAGGAGGAACTGAAATGATTACCAAGAACTCACCATAGTCCAGGGTTCTTGGGGTTTTTCAGACGAGATTTCTCTAAAATGGCCCGAGCACGAGTCAGCTGCCCAATCTTTTCCTCTAGCCGGGAAAGCAAGAGCCATAGTGGTGTGGAGTGAGGACATTTTTTCAGCTGTGACCAAAAAATTGTACAAAATAAGAGCTCAGAGAGCGTCTACAAAAGACTGAGAATTGTGTCAGCTTCTAGGAGAACTTTAGGGCCGTTACACATGTCCTCCATACTTGACACTGTGGTCAGCTTCTAGGAGAACTTTAGGGCTGTTACACATGTACTTCATACTCGACATTGTGCAAACAGGTATGCATCAGTTTATTGTGTGTAACTGTGTTGTGTACGTGTACAATAAAGGATGCCTGTAGGACTTTGAAGATGTGTCATGCACATGTGTATACAGGATGTGCAATTCACTATGCTACTTTTGATGTACTGAACGAACCCTATATATCCCAAACACAGGATGTACAACTTTGTAGGAAAAAAACACAGTACCCACAGTGACATGGAAGAACAAAGGCTCAATTCCAAGCACAAAGTTCTATCCCTGACCACTGGCCCTCCACCTCTTTCAGAAGTATGGGAAAATGACTAATGCCATGTCATGCTGCTGGGTTCCCTGAGATATCTTGATAGGGGCTCACCCCCTGGTTATAGGCCTCCCGGGCCTTCTCCATCAGTTCTCCTTGCTCCTCAATCTGCCCCTTCATCATCCACAGCTTGGGGAAATCTTCATAGTGCCTCAGAGCCTCCTCACATAGCTCCTGTGCAGCAGTGATGTTCCCCAGCACCCACTCCAGCTTCACAGACTTCATGAATACCTGCAAAGCAGAGAAGCACTGTCACACAAGGGTCACTTCCACCATTTATCTGGATGCTATCTTCACATCACATGCTTGAAGTCACAGACATCTGTCCCGAGCCTCTTAAGTTTTTGTATTAGCTCTTTTGTGAATACAAAAAGTATAGATAAAGGGACGCATGTTTAAGCCCAATACCAAGGCAGGGCTGGGGTCTGAGCTGTGCCCTCTCTCCTTCCAAATGCCATGCAGAAGCCAAGAGGCACCCTGCCAACTCTCCCCAACCCACCAGTCACCACTCACACGGGCAGTGGGTGCGCTGCTCCGAGCCTTGGCTAGTAGCCTCCGGGCTCGCTCGTATTCATTGTTCTCTGACTCCAGCTTCACAGCCGCCAGCCAGATCTCTTCGCTGTTGGGGTTGGCCTGGAGAACAAACACAGCTGCATCAGAAAAGCTCAGCACAAAAGTGACCAAGGCTAGATCACACTTAATCAAATACAGGCAGTCTGAAAACTGAGCTGGCCCTCTCTCTGATGCAGGACTAGTATTAGTACCCTCCTGCACAAGCTACAAACTAGGGGATGACAGGATAGACCTCAGCCAGGACCCAAGCTTACCTGAAGAAAAAACAAAACAAAACAAAACCTCACATTTGTTTTTACTCTTGTACAGAGATGAAGCAACAATGCCAGAGCCCTAGAGCCGCCCTCTCTAGAATCTGTTTAAATTCTAAATAGCCTCTGAAATGAATGCCTTGTGTCAGGAGCTGCTATATCTAACTTAATCCTTTCCCCTTAGCCAGCCACACCATATGGTCAGGGTAGAAAGGTGTTCAAGATAATGAAGTGTAAAGGGCACCCCAAAGGCATGGGCCAAGCCACACAAACACACAGTCCAGGAGATGTAAAAATGGTACACTCAGAACTTGTACCCATCCTCCTCTGGGACTTCTGCTGCATGGCCATGGTGCCTACCATTATGGGAAAGGAGAACCAACCATCTTAAAACTCTGGCATGCAACTAGAAGAGAAAACTGTGTGTGGAAAGAACACCAACTACTCTGCACAGCACTACCACCTGCTCCTGTGCCCTGAACACCAACTACTCTGCACAGCACTACCACCTGCTCCTGTGTCCTTTCCAAGTGACAGCTGGAGCAAAAGATTGACCCAAATTAGCTCTTTTTCTGGTGTTTCTGTTATCTCAGAAGAGACAAACTGTACTGTGACCCTGGGCCATGATACTAGACTGATACTTATATAGTATCCTATAACTTATTAAAAAGAATCTAACACCTGTGTTATAATAAAATATTAGGATTTTTTTTGACAGAAATATTTTTCAAATGTTCCATGTTGACTGGGGAGATATCTCAGTGGGTAAAGTGCTTATTAGGCAACCACATAAAAGTCAGGCACAGCAATGCTCATCTGTAACCCCAGTATAGGAGAGTGGAGACAGATGAGTTCTAAAGACAACTGATGCCCAGATAAATCAAAATGGCAAGCTCTAAGCTCCAGGTTCAGTGAAAGATCCTGTCCTAAAAAACAAAAACAAAAACAAACAAACAAAAAACCCAAAAACCACCAGGGAGTGGTGGCGCATGCCTTTAATTCCAAGTGCAATCCTCTGCACTTGGGAGGCAGAGGAAGGCAGATTTCTGATTTCAAGGCCAGACTGGTCTACAGAGTGAGTACCAGGCCATATACACTATACATGTTGTAACAGCCAGACCTAGTCAGTCCAGGTAAACATGGCTGTTTTAATGGGGCCCCACTCTCAAAGAGGTACTAAAACACCCCAGTGGTATACGCTTTGGTCTTGTACTCTGGAATAGTTGGCCTATAGTCATACTGGGTAGAAGGGACTAAGAGGTCAATGTTCCTGGCTGGGATGTTCTTCATGCTTTGATCCCATAGATCAGGCCATGCCCATAAATTAGTGTCTCTAGACTAGACTATGGCATACCCTAAAAAATATGTATAGGATAAATTCTGAGGCTACAGTAGCACCAAAGCTGAGTTTGTGTTTATGGCCCCTTGCAGGACAGGTACCCTTCACCTACCTGAAAGGCCAGGGCCAGGATGCTCCTTGCTGCGGGTACATCCCCTGCCAGCCACTTCGACTTGGCACCCATGAGCCACAGCACCTCTGCTTTGGGGCAGTGGGCCACGGCCCTCTGCAAGAGTGCTTCCAGAGACTCCCTGCAAGATAGAGGACACGGTCACTAGGGCCAGGGCCATAAATCAGTGCACATAGCTACCAAGATGCTGAAAAGACAGTCACCACTCCAAAGTTCGGTGCTATTAATGATTTACGAGATTTTACAATGGGGAGAGTGTGGGGAAATCTTTCCTTCCAATAAAGAATCTAAAATCAACTACTGAAGAGTGCTCTATAAAGCAAAGCATTGTTTAAACAGCAGAGCCTTTTACAGCCATGTATCCTGGGGCACTGATAGTAAGGCAGTCTGGTGACAGTGAAGGCCTTTTTATCTTGAAGCACAGAGGACACCCTGGATTCACTAATAGCCCTGCTTCCCCCCCCCCCCCCCAAAAAAAGGGTCTCATTGAGAGCTATTTAAGGACATTACTGAGCAAGAATAGTTGTCAGCCTTGGATACTGGGTATGAAGTCTCTGGGTTATCTCTGGCTCACCACCACCTCTTGGTTACACCACCTTCACTGATGAACTCTATGAGCCCTCATGTTCAAGAGCAAACCAAAGAATATGCAAAACCATATCATACACAAAGTGCCTACAGAAATACCACCATGTTCCCCAGAGCCCTGGGCCCAAGTATTGATGACTTTCCTCATCAGTCTGTGAGCTATAGGTTGTGGGAGGGAAGTAACCATTGAAACATGTGAGTGGGCAGCATACACTAGCCCTCCAGTCATGACCATACCAAGTGACATTCTACAAAGTGAATCATAGGAACCTTTCAGAAAGTCCTCAAGTCCCCTAAGTAGTTAACTCAGAAATACCAAGGCAGCTGGCAGAGTCAGGAAAAGGCCCTGTAGAAATTAACATCAAACAACATCAGAAAAGAAACACGGGCTCAAAGTCACAGCTGCAACCTTGGTAAAACCAGCAAGGTCTGTGTCCAGTCAAATAGGGAAAAGCTGAGGACCCATAAGAGGATGATATAGGGTACCCAGGGACATGAGCCCCAAACCCTAGAGAGTTACACATTTAAAACAAGAAATTACAATGCCTAATTTAATCAGCATTTACAGCCAATAAGGCAGACCCAAAGGTTTTTCCAATTAAAGGGTACAATTAAAGGAAATTGTCAAGGACCTCCTTCTGTGTACAAAAACCAGCCAAACCCCAGAAAGCTAGAGCAACATAAATGAAAAACAGACTGCATGGCCCCTGACACTGTACCGCCCACTGCTAAAGGCAGTGCCCCAGCATTAACAGCCTGCATTGGAAACTTTTAGACCCAAGGCGCACTGGTAAAGAACAGGCTTCCAAGAGGCCTCGGTTTCTCAACTATAAAATAGTGATAATCCAATCACTGAAGGGATTGGATACTGGGTATACAATAAAGAATGAGGCAGTTTCAAAGTCTCAAGGGCCACAAAAGTGTAGCCTGATCACAATCACAGAGTGACAGACCCAAAATGGTGTTGTGGTGCAGGGAAGTAAGGTTTGAATCCAGCACCATGCAAATAGGAAGTGGAACTAACCACATACCTGGTACCATGATTCTTCTCAAAGTATGCAGCTCGTAACCACACACTTTTCTTGCTGGGGAAGACTTGTAGGGCATAGGCATATATGGCTCGAGCACACTCCAGGGCATTGTGGGCCACACACTAGAGCAGAGAGACACTATGAGGAAGGTAGTTCAGGACTGCCATCAGAGCAGATAATAATACTTTTTCAAACCTCTTGCAATTCTCAGTAATGACATCTGGTAGCAAATATGCTGTGGCACTGATCTAATTAAGCTACAATCTAAGACTGGAATACCTGGGGATGGGAACACAAATGCTGAGAAAGGCCAGAAGGCAGCCTTCTGGGCCTGGCATGCAACGACAGCCAGTAAAAGGAGTACTAGTTCTTACCTGCAGGATAACACATGCACACAAACATGCACATGTGTAGGATTACGGCTAAGGCAAGTGTGTATGTATGCACATACACTAGGCTATACTATACTCACACGTAAGTATATGTGTGTGTATCACATGCTGATTCTTAACTAGGAGTACTATTTATTTTCCATTAAAAAGGTTAAACTATTCAAAACTTGTACAAGACAAATCAACACAGAGAGGTTAGAATCCCACCAATCTGGTAGAAATCACAGCAGACACCATTAGGCTCGGCTTCCTTTAGTCTCCCCACCCCCATCTTATCCTCCAACACCAGGGATTAAACCCAATGCTAGGTCCTTGTAATGACAAGCACTCTACCTTCTAGCTACATTCTTCACCCTTTGTTATTTTGAAACAGTTTCTCTAAGTTATCAGACTGGCCTTGAAACTGCAATCTCAGGTTTCTAAAGAGCTGTGTAACAGGGCTGACCATTAGGCCTAGATCCTCTAAATTTTTTTTCTATGTTCAAGTGATTTTAGGGGCTGTAGTTAAGTGGTTAAAAGTACTTGCTATGCTTACAGAGGATACAAGTTTGGTTGCCAACACTCAAATCAGGTAGTTCCTCAGTAACTCCAGCTCTAGGGGAAATGGTGCCCTCTTCTGGCCTCTGTAGGTATCTGCAAACATGCAGCACATACATATACATGTACTTTAGTGGTTTAAATAAAAATGGCCTCCATAAGCCCATAGGGAGTGGCACTATTAGGAACCCTGGCATTGCTGGAGTAGGTGTGGCTTTGTTACAGGAGGTATGCCACTAGGGGATTGGCTTTGAGGTCTCAGAAGCTCAAGACTGGCCAAGGTGTCACTGTTATTTTCTGATGCCTGCAGATCCAGATATACAACTCTCAGCTCTTCCTGTCTGCTTACTCAGTGCCACACTTCCCACCATGACAAAAATGGATTAAACCTCAGAAACCATAAGCCAGCCCCAATTAAAAAGTTTTCCCTTATAAGAGTTGCTGTGGTCATGGTGTCTCTTCACAGCAATATAAACCCTAAGACATGTATATACATGCACAAAAATAAAAATAAGTCTTAAAAAACAAAACAAAATACATCCAACATTCACATGCATAAAGTAATAGGTAGGGGCTGGAGAGATGGGTTAGCAGTTACAAGCACTGGCTACTCTTTCTGAAGACTGGAGACTCAGTTGCCAGTACCCACATGGTAGCCCACAATAACAACTGCAACTCAAGTCGCAGGGGATCCAACACCTACTTCTGGCCTCCTTGAGGTGCACAGATACATGCAGGCAAAATATCCATACACATAAAAGAAAAGAAAAGAAAAAAAAAGGAAAAAGTGATAGGTAGTGGATGGCTCGGTTAGTAAAGGTCTACACAGTAACTAACAAGTTGAGTTCAATCTCCAGGACCCACATAATAGAAAGAAGAATCAAGTCCCATGCAAGCTGTTTTCAGACTGTCACATGTATGCTATAGAATGTCCACACATACACTTAATTTTTTTTTTTTTTTTAGTGATAGGTAATATCAAATGATAAACCCAGTTACAAAATGCAGTGACAACACCCACTCTTCATGGTGACCATAAGACCCAACAACAAACTGAGCAGGCTCTGATACTTATTCTAAGGCTAAAAGAAGACTAAGGCTCCCTTCCTGGGAAAAAAAAAATCACATCCTTCTATGATCTGCAGATAGCACTCCAGAAGCAGAGACAGGCAGATCTTACAGTTTGAGGCCAGCTTTATCTACACAGTGAGTTCCAGGGTGGCTTGGGCTGGGGCCTGGGCTACACAGAGAAACAATGTCTCAAAACAAAACAAAAACAAAAAAAAGAGAGGTCTGAATGGGGGGTGGGGGGGAGGGAGGAGGGATAAGTTAATGGCCACTAGGGAGAAACTAGGACAAGCTATTACAATTGTAATGACAAAATAAGGGGAGCTGGGTGTGGTAGTACACATCTTTAATCCTAGCACTTGGGAGGCAGAGACAGGCAGATCTCTGTGAGTTTGAGGCCATTCTAGTCTACACAGTGAGTTCCAGGCCAGACAGACCTACACAGTAAAATTCTGTCTCCTAAAAGGAAGAAAAAAAGAAAGAAAAGAAGGAAGGAAGGATGGGAGGATGCAGGGAGGGAGGGAGGAAGAAAAAAGCCTAGGTGGTGCTGCACTCACAGCTATGTATACACCACAAGGAAGTTATCCAGTTATGCAAAACTCCTGGTCAGGTACCTTCATAGAGGAGAGATGCCAATGAGCCTGTTAGTGTCCAGGACCCCACAATACGTGTAGAAACAGATGTAGAAGGAAGAGAGAGGTATGCTGAGATTTCTCATCAGATCCAATCCCTCCTAAATCAATCACATGAGCTGACTCTGATTCAACCACCAAAGAAGTCAAGAAGGACCTTTTCTCAGGTGTTGTACCCTGACTAGAAATGTGTATCTAGAAGGGTTAGACTTCGACAGGGCAGACAGACATACTTCTGTGTAGCCATACAAAGCAAATGAAGTTAGCTGCAAACATTCTTAGAACCTCTATTGCCTTAACTGCCTATAGCATCAAGTAACAGTGTCTAGGGCCCAGGGGGATAAGCCAACCCACATAGGAAGGAGCACTAGGAACATCCCATATTTCTAAGCACCTGAGAAATATTACTTCTCATTCCAGGGTGAAAAGAAAACAGCTATGGTTAATGAGTAAGTGTAGTTAAGTGACAAGAAAAATGAGAGAAGGAGATCCTGAGATGCTCATGCCTAAGATGCCAGCACCCCAAAGGCAGACAGAGGTAGATTGTTGAGTTCAGGCCAATCTAGGCTACATCAAGAAAGTAAAGAAAGAAAGGAAGAGCCAGGGGTGGTGGTGCACGCCTTTACTCCCAGCACTTGGGAGACAGAGGCAGGCAGATCTCTGAGTTCGAGGGAGCCTGGCCTACACAGTGAGTTCCAGGACAGCAAAGACTACAGACAAACCCTATCTCAAAAAACAGAGGGGAGGGGGAGAGGGAGAGGTAGGAAGGAAGAGGGAGGGAGGGGGGAAGGAAGGAGGGAGGAAGAGAGAGAGAGAGAGAGAGAGAGAGAGAGAGAGAGAGATCCACACAGAAGCACCACAGCTAGTGTCTACCCAGATGAACGCTCTTTGTTATTATGCAGTTTCAACCCACAAAAAGTTTTTGTAAAGGGTTTACAGACTTATGCTACAGGTCAGTGGTGCAGCACTCACCAAACATGTACTAGGCCTAATCCTAATAAGTACCAAAAATAATAAATAAATAAACTGAACTGAACTGGAGGCTGAGGCAAGAAGATCCTAAGTTTGAGACCATCTAGTTTACACAACAAGATCTTTTCTCAAAAACCCAAAAGAAACAACTGGGGATGTAAAGTCTTTGGTAGAACACTTCCTTGCCTGCCACTTACAGGGTCTTTGGTTCAATCTCTAATACCACATAATTGACACACTAGTTCACACCTACAACTCTAGTCCTTGGGAGGTAAAGGTATGAGGGTCAGAAGTCCAAGGTCATTTTCAGTTACACATGAAGTATAAGGCCAGACTTGTCCACCTTTTTGAGAAGTTACCTCAAAAAATAAAAGTGGGAGCTGAAGAAATGGCTCAGCAGTTAAGAGCACTGGCTGCCTTTCCAGAGGACTCAGCACAACCTTCTGTAACTCTACTGCCAGGGGATGTTCTCTTCTGGCCTCTGTGAGCACTGGAGACACATGTGGTTCAAAGGAAGCTAAACCACTCATTTACATTACATAAATGAATGGATAAATGAATGAATGAATGTTTTAAAGAGCCCAAACCAAATCAAAACAGAAAATCGCCATTTGATCTGGCAGTGGTGGTGCACGCCTTTAAACCCAGCACTTGGGAGGCAGAGACAGGCAGATTTCTGAGTTCAAGGCCAGCCTGGTCTACAGAATGAGTTCCAAGTCAGCCAGGGCTACACAGAGAAACTCTGTCTCAAAAAACCAAAAAAAAAAAAAAAAAAAAAAAAAAAAAAAAAAACAATCACCACTTGGCATATACCATAAAAACAACCATTTCAGTGAAAAAAAAAAACCATTTTTCATTACTTTGGCTGAGAGGCTCTTGCCTGTAAACTTTGCACTTGGGAGACTAAAGAAGGATTGCTGTCAGTTTGAGGTCAGCCTGGACTATACAATGAGACTATCTAAAACAAAGAAAGAAAAAAAAAAGAACTAATTAACAAAAACAACCATTATTAACAGATCCTTAAACTAGTAAGTTAATGCTTGGAGGATACCAACATAATTTCAAAGTGCTATGATAAAGTCCTAACAGCTGCTGCCTGGGACAGCTGGTCAGACTGAACACGTCTTTACCTCTGTAGAACACATCAGGATCAGAACTCAACAAGTATATATACTTTGTATGAAGGAAGACCTGACACTATACTGCCAAAGACAAACCTCAATCAAGCCACAAGCAAATATAATAAACAGCCAGGTCAAAATGTATTCCATAAAACCATTAGTCCCTAATATTCAAAAATCTAGATTTGGGTAGGAGATGTAGCTCAATGGTAGAGGACCTGACTAATATACCCATGTCCCTGGTTCTACCCTAGCACCAGATAACAAACCAACCAAATAAATAATAAAAAGGAGATTCATGAAATTGAATCCTTTGAAGCCTTTTTAAGGTCTTTCTCGGGTTAAGGTTGACCTGAGGCTGTGTAGCCTTGGCTGTCTTGGGTGCTGGGATTAAAAGGGTGAGCCACATCACCTGGATTAAAGAGGTAAGTATATATAATATGTATTATATATTATATACAATTTTTTAAAGGTGAACACCTAGGAAGTTGGTGAGATTCAAGGAAGATCTAAAGACTATGAATGACATGTTCCAGCCTCACTTTCTGATCCTGACACTGTGCTAAGGACCCCACAGCAGTGTGTAGAGTGTAGTGAAATGATGCAAGTGTACAAAAGTACGAAGAGTGATAAGGCATGTAGGTAAAGTGGGTAAGTATGAGGAATAAGGATAAAGGGCATATACAAACTCTAATTCTGTAATATTCCTGGGTATCTGAAAAAACAAAAAAAATAAAAAACTTCTTTTTTTCCTTTTTTTTGAGACAAGGTTTCTCTGTTTACCCCAGGCTGTCCTAGAACACGGTCTGTAGATCAAGCTGGCCTCAAACTCAGAGATCCATCTGCCTCTGTCTCCCAATTGAAATTATTTTTATTTTAAAATAAAAAGCCACGTGTGGTGGTAGTGGATATGAAAAGATACTACCTGCTTTTAAGGTAGAAACATAATACCATAATCTAGCTAGCCTGCAATACTGAGTAGGACCCTGTCTCAAAATTCATGACAAAAAAAAAAAAAAAAAAAAGATGGGCATGGGTATCACATACTTTTAATCCAATCATTTAAGAGGTGGAGGCAAACAGATTTTCCTAAATTTGAAGCCAGCCTTGTTTTCAAAGAGAGTTACAGGCCAGCCAGAGCTATACTGTGAGACCTTGTTTCAAAAACAAACAACTAATAAATAATAAAAGGCTCAAACTGTTTAACTACTGCTTAGCCTGTTGTTTCTTTGTATGTTTCTTTGTAATATACTCAAATCGGTTTTCTTCCAAAATTACTACAAAATAAAGGAAGGAAGGAAGAAAAGAAGAAGGGAGGGAAGGAGGGAGGGAATGCTGTATCTGTTTTAAACTTTTTGTTTTGTTTTTTGTTTTATTTTGTTTGAGATAAGGTCTACGAAATCCTGGTTGGCCTGGAACACACTATGCAGCCAGGCTGGCCTGAAGCTCACACCTTCTACGCCTCCTTAGCTGGGATTAAATGTGTGTGCCCTGTTTTTATTTATTTGTTTGTTTGTTTGTTTGTTTTTTTGCTGTTGTTGTTTTGTTTGAGACAGTATTTCTGTGTAGCACTGGCTATCCTGAAACTCAATTTGTAGACCAGGTTGGCCTCAAACTCACTCACAGATATCTGCTTGCCTCCTGTGTGCTGGGATTAGATTCGGGCACCAACAACCATTCCTCCTATTTTAATATCCTAAACAAGTTTATAAATGTAGCCCTATAGTTTTCCCTCTGGGAAATGGGAAACTAATTTGAGGACATAATTTCAAAGAGGTAGCAACTCTATGCAAAATGTTTCCTGAAACACAATCTGTAGAGGAAGCAGAAGTGGGAAAAATCCTGGTGCCATAAGGCTCTCAGCTGAGCATGCTGTGATGCAACCACACATAACTGCAGCAGCCACACCCCTGTAATCGCTGCTCCTCCATTTAGTAAGCACTCAAACTCATGATTATAGAATTCTGCTACCTTATACTGCAGCTCCATCTAAAGTAAGTGTATTAGAACTAGATGTAATCCCAGCAATGAGGAGGATAAAGCAGGAAGCTCTCTGCAGCTCAAGTGCTACAGAGTGAGGCCCTGTTTCAAAAACAGACAAAAAATAAAAATAAAATCAAGTACATGAGAAAGACTTTTGCAGGGCGGTGGTGGCGCACGCCTTTAATCCCAGCGCTTGGGAGGCAGAGGTAGGTGGATTTCTGAGTTCAAGGCCAGCCTGGTCTACAGAGTGAGTTCCAGAACAGACAGGGCTATACAGAGAAACTGTCTCGAAAAACAAAAAAAAAAAAAAAAAAAAAAAAGACTTTGGGGTCATGGTTCCTGAGAAGGCTACAGACTGGAAAGCAAGCAAGGAAGCTTACACTGTCAGCATCTTCCATCCAGGTGTGTTTGCGATCTTCCTCCTCAATCCCAATACCAATTACAGCACGCATGACGGCCTGGCACGTGGCCACACTCCCTGCCCTGTCACACTCCTCAGCATCCTGAAGGAGAAACAGACACTTTGTTTGGATTTTTCAGTAAAGTGAGTGCTATTTGTGAATGGTGACTAATAACATACCTACTGTCTTAGATATATACTCTGATAAACCTGAATAGCATATCTGCCATATTGTCTCTTCATTGATGCTCCTGTTCTAATTATTCTACAGTAAAGTCTTCAAGTAACATGCATGACTGATGAAACCACATTTATATATAAAGTACATTTTAAGCAAGATCCAGTGATACACCACTTACCTAGAGCCTTAATCATGGCTCTGGGTTCAATTCCTAAAACTGTGGAAAAAATTATTTTAAAGACATTGGAGGGGTGTGTGGAAGTTGGTCGTGGGGGTTAACTGGTAAGAAGGTAAAGGCGTTTGCTATGAAATCCTGGTAACCTGAATTTAAATCCTAGGAGAGATCCAACTCCAAAAGTTGTCTTCTGGTTTCTACACTTAACACTATAGCACGTGCCCCTAAACACATTAAAAACAAGACTGTATAGTAGCACATACTTTGAGCTAAAGAAACCTTTAAAGGAGTGGGAGTAAAAGACAAGGTAAAAAATATTTATACCAAATAAAATAATATATCAAAAAAAAAAAAAGAAAAAAGATATTTATACCTTTTGGACTAGATCTCACAAATTAAAAAAAAAAAAAAAGGATACTCAGGCCCATATAGGAACTGTTAGCGGGCTGGGCAGTAGTGGCACACGCCTTTAATCCTAGCACTTGGGAGGCAGAAGCAGGCGGATTTCTGAGTTCGAGGCCAGCCTGGTCTACAGAGTGAGTTCCAGGACAGCCGGCCAGGGCTATACAGAAAAACCCTGTCTCAAAAAACCAAAAGAACTGTTAGTGGGAGTTCTGCAAGGGAGAGTAGATGAAAACCTGGGTTAGAACAGATGACCAACTGCAGGAACAGTCCACTGGGCAGGTCAGCATGCAGCAAAGCAAGGTACTTCTAATTTTAGGAAAGCAGATTTGGGACACATAGAGAGAAGACATATCTGTCTTGGGGGTTTACTGCTGTGCAGACACTGTGACCAAGGCAAGTTTTATAAGGTCAACATTTAATTGGAGCTGTAAGTCCATTATCATCAAGGTGGGAGCATGCAATATCTATGTCTAATTTTTTTCCGGAAAAAAAAAAAGTCATGATACAGAGGAATGTGTTGCGAAACGTTGGGTATAATAAAGTATCTTTATTATACATCAATTAGGAATTAAACTAGTGATCCAACAGACAACTGTTATAAAGCACAAAGACATACAGTTTACCAGGAAACAAAATACAACAAATTATTTTACAGAGAAACCCTGTCTCAAAAAAAACAAAAAAAACAAAACCAAACAAACAAAAATAGCCCGGCAGTGGTGGCGCAGGCCTTTGATCTCAGCACTTGGGAGGCAGAGGCAGGCAGATTTCTGAGTTCGAGGCCAGCCTGGTCTATAGAGTGAGTTCTAGGACAGCCAGGGCTACACAGAGAAACCCTGTCTTGAGAAAAACTTAAAAAAAAAAAAAAATTAAATATCTGAAAAGAAACTATAAGTTATTCTCTTCTGTAAGATGCTAAACTGTTTCCAGGGACATTTCAGATCAGTATGGTATCTAATCCTTGTATTACATTGCACTTTAACTGCAAGTGTGAGGAGATTGAGACCTCCAGTGTCAAGAAGTTAGAGTTGTATAGGGCAGGAGCTTTGACACTCAGACTCCAAATCCCCCTGTCCTGTTCAGAATCAAAATGTGAAATTTTGTGTGTACGTATATGTGGACCAAAGAGAGGTATCTAACCAAGTGGTAGACATAAAATAGTTTAAGTAAGTTAAGAACTAGTCCAAGAATGAGCCAAAGCTCAAGGCCAACACATTTAATAATAAGTAATTAGTCCCAGACTCATTGCTCTTGGGAACTAAGTGGTCAGGAGGAAAAAAGAGTTTATAATTTTTTAACCTATGAGAACCTGAGTTCAAATTCTCTCCAAGTACCCACATAAAAAGCTAAGCATGGCCGGGCATGAGAGCGCAAGCCTTTAATCTTTAATCTCAGTACTCCAAATGCAGAGGCAGACAGTTCTCTAGATTTGAGGCCAGCCTAGTGTACTTGGTGCGACCAGCATTCAACACACTTTTCCTTTTTTTTTTTTTTTTCCTGATAGCTTTTTGTGTACTCTGGCTTGCTTTAGCAAGGGTAGAAACTTATAAAAGCCATGAGGAGCACCCACTAAGCACCCCTGGAAGGCTTCTGCATCATTCCCTGCCACCAGTTTTCTGCCCTGTGTAAGTTCCTGTCCTGATTTCTTTTGATGATGAACAGTGATATGTAAGTGTAAGCCAAATAAACCCTTTCCTCCTCAAGCTGCTTTTGGTCATGGTGTTCCATCAGAGCAATATTAACTCTAAAACAACTAGCAAAAGAATGCTAGGCATGGGGCTGGAGAGATGGCTCAGCAGTTAAGAGCACTGACTGCTCTTCCAGAGGTCCTGAGTTCAAATCCCAGCAACCACATCGTGGCTCACGACCATCTGTAATGGGATCTGACTCCCTCTTCTGGAGTGTCTGAAGACAGCTACAGTGTACTTACATATAATAATAAATAAATCTTAAAAAAAAAAAAAAAAAGAATGCTAGTCATCCATGCCTTCATTCAGCACAAGACAATTCAAGGTAGTGGGTCTGTCAAAAGTGGCAGCACATGGAGCACGCTCACAATGAGCCCATCTCCTTTGCTAATGTGGGAACTCTTCAGTGCTGCCCTGTATCACACTCAAAAAGCATCTGTACAAGAGGGAGAAATGACTCAGTAATTAGAAGCACTGGCTACTCTTTTAGAGGATCTGGGTTCAACTCCCAACACCTACATGGCAGCTTATCTATCTGTAACTCTTCTGGAGCACAAATATGCAAACAGTCAAACACCTATATAAATAAAATATAATTTTTAAAAATCGTATTTACTTACTTACTCATTCAAAACAGACTCCTGCCTGGCCTTAAACTTGCAACTCTCCAGCCTTCACTTCCTGAGTGCTGGTACATGTATCCAATACCAAGCCTAACTGACTCTATTTAGAACAGAACCCTGAGCGAAAGTTTACCTGGATCCACTGTTCGCGATTGATCTCTACACCATTGGCCCGAAGAGAGGTGATGGCTCTGTCAATGATCTTCTCCACCATCTGAGTGTTCCCATTGGCCTCCTCAAGCTTGGCAGCTGTGATCCAGATGTGCCGATCTGTAGGAATGTTCTCACGTGCTTTATTTAAGACCTTGCGAGCATTTTCGTATGTTTCTAGTCTTGCCAAAGCAAGCCATAGCTACACAAAAAAAGCCATAAAGGGAAAAAAAAAGAGAGAGAAGTGTGTTGAATGCTGGTGACACCAAGTAGTGTCTTCCAGGCTGGATGGCAAGCCAGTCTCAATGGACCATAGCACTTCTGCAAAGTGCTTTCTCAAAGCTGAAACAGAACCTGTATCATTCATAGGAGTCCTTTTCACTATATCAACTGTGTAGGTATACTTCTGACACCGATTAACACAAAAAGTTGATGGGACTTTTTAAATGTGCAGTGTGTCAGACTTGACAGTAGGTATTAGGCCAAAGATGAGCAAGATGGGTTCACTTAGCCCTCTGGAATTCTCTGGAATTCTCATGCCTCAAAGCTACTGACTGCAACATTACACCTCTAAAGTGTATACTTACTCTTTATTTTAGTGTGAGCATGAATGTGCATGTGTACAGTTCGTAACACAGTTTTCTATAGCTATCAGGGATGAGCAAAGAAGACTCAGTTCTACCACATGCACTGTGCACCATTCACTTGTACTGTGTACCATGACAACTGAAGCCACCTGTTACCTTACTTGGCAGCTATTGTAGACCACCATTTCAGGCTTCATATCGCCCTCTACTGCCAGGAATTATAGTTTAAATAAGCAGCATACACATGCAGTCTTAGGCACTGGACTTAGGCCTTGTCAGTGGGGTGGTGGGCCTGAGCCTGGAAGACTCACCTCCACACTGGTGGGACAGCACTCTACTGCTCGGCTCAGCATGATTCTAGCATCTTCCGGCTCTTCAAGCTCAACAGCTGCTTTCCACAATCGAACAGAGTTTGGAACATGCTCAAGTGCTGGAAAAGGTCAAATAATAGGAGTGTCAGGAAGGCACTGCCAGATGGATAAGAAACGCACCCCCCTACCCCTTGAATCAAGGGCTACAGACATGCCCATGCCCATTTGGCGCATCCTCTGATATTGGGATAGACATAAAGCCAAACAGGAGACATTATGACATAAGAAAAAGGAAGGAACAGTCAAAATCATTGAAGTTGTATCAGTAGGAATTATAACATAAACACAGAGTGAGCTTCAGAGCAGTCAAGACCACACAGACAAACCCTGTCTGGAAAAACAAACAAAATATCAAGCTATATACCTAAAATCCACATATAATTGATCAGTGTCAAAAAAACCTTCATGATTATATTTTCCCTTAAGAATACATAAAACTGCTGGGCAGTGGTGGTTCATACCTTTAGTCCCAGCACTTGGGAGGCAGAGGCAGGTGGATTTCTGAGTTTGAGGCCAGCCTGGTCTACAGAGTGAGTTCCAGGATAGCCAGGGCTATACAGAGAAACCCTGTCTCGAAAAAAAACAAAACAAAAAAAAACCATAAAACTTTATGCTGGGTGGTGGTGGCTCATGCCTTTAATCTCAACATTCTTTATGCTGGGTGGTGGTGGCTCATGCCTTTAATCTCAACGTTCTGGAGGCAGAGGCAGGCAGATCTCTGCATTCTACAGAGCAAGTTGCAGGACAGCCAAGGCTACACAGAAAAATCCTGTCTCAAAAAGGGGTGGGGGGAAGGATAATACCTAAAATTTTTAAAAAGAAGAAAAAGTCATAAGCAAACGCTGAAGCCTCCTATAGAACAGTGATGGGATCCTCTATAGCATCCCAGAATCTATGTATATGTATGTAATGCCTGTGTTATCTATCCTTAGGTAGCTGGGACAGTGATTCACTGATTGGCCAGTAGCATGGACACTCCACAAAGGCAGTCCAGATTCTTGTTAGTTTCACCATACTTCCCAGAATATCATGTCACTTAAATTTCTGAGTGACTGATTTCTACAGCCTGCAAGTTTTTGGATATGTGAGCTTACTTCTCCCTTACACACATATAGGACCTCATATACCCTTAAACTTGCTATATTGTCAAGGATGTCTCTATGTAGTGAATTCCTGATCCTCTAGCTTCTACCTTTCACAGGCTGGGATAAGTCTCCATACCCTGATTATTTGTACTCAAGGGAAACTGTAGGTGAAAGAGATCACTGTAAAAAACAAAACAAAACAAAAACAAAAACAAAAAAACCCTGCAATGTAAGTCATGGATAAAGCACTTGTTTTACATGCATAAATCTTGGATCCAACACCCCCACCACTCCCACCTACATACTGCAAGGTGTTCAAATATAAGAAATACATTAAAATCTAGGAGTTCATGACCAAAGTTAAAGAAAGAACATGAGTCAGGTTCAGTGAGGAACAGCCACAGACATAACTACTTGGGAAGCTGAGACAGGGAGATGTCTACATAAAACTGAGCAACAGGATTGAGGTTGTACTGGCTAGTTTTATGTGTCAACTTGACACAGGCTGGAGTTATCACAGAGAAGTGAGCTTCAGTTGGGGAAATGCCTCCATGAGATCCAGTTGTGGGGCATTTTCTCAATTAGTGATCAAAGGGGTAGTGCCATCTCTGGGCTGGAAGTCTTGAGTTCTATAAGAGAGCGGGCTGAGCAAGCCAGGAGAAACAAGCAAGCCAGTAAGGAACATCCCTCCATGGCCTCTGTATCAGCTCCTGCTTCCTAACCTGCTTGCGTTCCAGTCCTGACTTCCTCTGGTGATCAACAGCCATGTAGAAGTGTAAGCCAAATAAACCCTTTCCTCCCCAACTTGCTTTATGGTCATGATGTTTGTGCAAGAATAGTAACCCTGACTAAGACAGAGGTTAACTGGCTAAAAGACAAAATGCTTCTTAAAAAAAGATTTAAAATGTTAAATATTTGGGATGCTGTAGCTTAATAGTAAAGTGTTTGACTAGTACACACAAGATCCTAGGTTTAATACCTAGCGTTAAAAAAAGAATTCAATCCTAAATCTTTTTTTTTTGTTTTGTTTTTTTGTTTTTTGTTTTATTTTTTTTCGAGATAGGGTTTCTCTGTATAGCCCTAGCTGTCCTGGAACATAGAATCTGCCTGCCTCTGCCTCCCAAGTGCTGGGATTAAAGGCATGCACCATCACTGCCCAGCTTCAATCTTGAATCTTTTTGTTTGTTTGTTTGTTTGTTTGGAGACAGGGTTTCTCTGTGTAGCCTTGGCTGTCCTGGAACTCACTCTGTAGACCAGGCTGGCCTCAAACTCAGAAATCTGCCTGCCTCTGCCTCCCAAGTGCTGGGATTAAAGGCATGTGCCACCACCGCCAGGCTCAATCTTAAATCTTAATTAAGTAAATAAATCTTATTAGTTGCCACTAAGGAATGCTGGAGAACAGTTCATTATTCTGGAAGCAGCAAATAAACCTAATGAGTCAAGCATTTACTAAAAATCAGAGTAACTAAACTTTGATATAAGAAAGTCCCTTAGAATAATTCTGGCAAGAACAGCAGGAAGAGTAACAGAATTACAATGCTACCAACATCACTCCCAATGACAAAAATAACCATAAACAAGCAGACAAACAAAAGGTACTTACATCTGCTCCAGATGGCAACTGAAATCTATAAAGAATTTCATACGTTCCTCAGCCACTGATTAATCTCACCTCACAATGGAGAACAGAGAGAGCTCTCCTTCCCGACATTCATTTTCTCTCACATACATTCAGAAACAAAAAAACTGTAGTAAACTTGGCTCAACCCAGAGAACACAGATTGACAATAGATCGTTGCAATAACATGAGGTTTATTGATCCATGTAAGTGGGGCTGCCCACCCTCACGGAGGGGGGGTCAACCCCGAATTCAGAAAGCACACATCTTTTATATTTTACCGAGGGCAGATTCTTGACAGAGCTAGCTGGCTTACTCTGGTTGGTGGAACACAGGACAAAGGATCTCATCAGGCATTGGTTGGCTTGCTCAGGGGGCTGTTCTTGGCTTAGTCAGCCAACTTCCCTATCCAGCTCTGCACCTGGCCTTGAAAAGTCCCTGGGAAGGGGCTTAGTAACTAGGTGGTAGGGGGGATTATCATCAGCAAGGTCAGGGTGACAGTTTGCGGTCTTTTTCAAAATTCACCATAGGGAGGGGTTGGGGGGTTCTTTAGAGAATTGCTAATCTTGTTTACATGGACCTTAACGTCATTGCGACCACCAGTTATTTTTCTGTCTCAACATCCTGACCACCAGAACTTTGTTTTTATAACATGTCCTTGGGTATCCCTGGAACACAACTTCTCAGTGTCTGAAGCTGCTGCTTGCTACTGTAAAACTTTGTTTCCACATTGCTTGCTGCTTACAAGAGCTGGAATACGACTCTCTTATTTTACTTTATTTCTACATCCCCAAAACTTTGTTTTTCACTTTATTACTTCAAAACAAACAAACAAAAATGCTGGTCATGGTGGTGTATAACTTTTAATCCTAGCACTTGAGAGGCAGAGGGAATCTCTGAGTTCAAGGCCACAACTTGGTCTATGCAGCAATTTCTGGGCCAACTAGGGATAAATAATGAGACTCTGTCTCAAAAAGTAAAAGTCAAGGGCCAGAAAATGCTCACTGATTAAGAACCCTTCCTCCTGTTGCAGAAGATACAGATTCTGTTCCCAGCAACCCACACTGTGACTTACAACTGCAGTTTCAGTTCTAGGATAACTTGATGCTTTCTTCTGACCTCTGAGAGTACTGTATGCACGTGGCACATATATGCAGTAAAATAAAAATAAAATAAATGAATAAACAAACTAGTCTTTGGAGCTAGAGATATGGCTCTGCAATTAAGAGCACTGGCTGTTCTTTCAGGCCCATGGTTTGATTTCCAGCACCCATATGGCAGATGACAACCTTTAGTAACTCCAGCCCCAAGGGATCATCCTCCAGACCTCTGTGGGCACAAGGCATTCATGAGGTACAGAGATGTACACGTGGGCAAAATACTCACACACAAAAAAAATTTTTTTTTAATTTTAAAAACAAAACAAAACAAAAATTCCACTTGATTCTAACAGAGCCTCCAGCTCTACCTTCCAATTCACAAAAAAACCTTCACGACTGCCATACATGGAAACTACAAAATTAACCTATCTCCTTCAAGAACTTTAATAATAAAATAACCAGGGCTGGTGAGATGGCTCAGCTGGTAAGAGCACCAACTGCTCTTCTGAAGGTCCTGAGTTCAAATCCCAGCAACCACATGGTGGCTCACAACCAAACATAATGAGATCTGATGCCCTCTTCTGGTGCGTCTGAAGTCAGCTACAGTGTACTTATAAATCTTTAAAAAATAAAATAACCAAATGGCAACATCCAGTCTATGTTTAACCCCAGTGTACACTGACCATGCATATGCTTGCATGCTGTACACTGACACAACAACTGAAAAAATGGGGACACTATAGATCTAACAGTGAGACACTACTGTGACATAGTCACTCTTTTAGAGTGGTATGAGAGAAACAAAGAGACAAAACAAACCACCAGTGTTCTCAAACTAGTGTAGCTCCTATAATCTCAGTGTTAAGAAGGCAGAGATAGGGCTGGGCGGTGGTGGCGCACGCCTTTAATCCCAGCACTTGGGAGGCAGAAGTAGGTGGATTTCTGAGTTCGAGGCCAACCTGGTCTACAGAGTGAGTTCCAGAACAGCTAAGGCTACACAGAGAAACTCTGTCTCAAAAAAAAAACAAAAACAAAAACAAACAAACAAAAAAAAGGCAGAGATAGAAAAAACACCTTAAGCTCAGGTCATCCTGAGCTACATAGTAAGTTCCAGGCTAGTGAGGAATACATAGTGAGACCCTGCCTCAAAAGGCCACAAAGAGGGGTGCAGAGATGGTTCAGCAGGTAAGAAGCACTTGCCATCAAGCCTGAAAATCTGAGCTGAATCCCCCAAATGGACATAATCAGGAGGGAATCCAGTCCTACAAGTTGTCCTCTAGACTCTGTATGCACACGATAGCACACACACACACAAAATTGTCTAAAGCCACAAAAAAAAGAAAAAAAGAAAAGAAAAAAATGTATGTTTGTACAGAAAAACATGTTAAGAACAGCACTGGGAGCCAGGGGAGATGTGTAGTACACCTTGAATCAGAGCACTCAGGAGATAGAGGCAGGCAGATCTCCAAGTCCACAGAGCGAGTTCTGGGACAGCCAGGGTTACAATAGAGAAACCCTGTCTCAAAACAAACAAACAAACAAACAAACAAACAAAAAGCATAGAACCATAGGACTGTTTCACAGTGACCCTAGGGTTGAAAGTGGGTGCTGACAGTAGCTATGCCTGTTGGAACAGAGGTTGACATAAAGAATATACACCATCTGTCTTTCCTGAACACTTGGAAATTAGCATTAATAAATAAGCTACAGGAGCTAGCAAGGTGGCTCAGTGGAATAAGTATGCTACCCATACCAATCTGAAAACCTGAGTTAAATTTCAAGAGACTCACATGAGGATCTCTGTGAGTTCAAAGCCAGCCTGGTCTACAAGTGCTAGTTCTAGGAAAATGAAAAAACAAAACTACTGAAAGTTAACACCTGGCCAGAAGCAAGTGAGCAGAGGTCTTGAGTTCAATTCCTAGCAATCACATGATGGCTCACAACCACCTATACAGCCACAGTGTACTCATATACATAAATAAATAATTAATTTAAAAAAGAAAGAAAGAAAATTAACACCTAATCTCAGAGCCTGAACTCTACAGGTGCACCCTCTTGCCAATTGCTAAGTACTCTAGGTTTTGCCACATGGTGAGATCTAAAAGGACAGACAACTCAACAGTAAGTCTAGGTTCTTCTGATTCCACAGATCCAGCACCACTAGAATTAATTGTGCCAATCCTCAGCACAGACGAAGCTGCACTCTCCTGCCACATCTGCTTACCTACTGAGGAAGATGATCCCAGCAGGGAACCAGGACTGGCTAAGACCTCAAACATATCTGATCATGCCTCGGAAGGGTGGCAGATGTGCAGCTTCATCAGGATGGAAACAGAAAAGACTGGGTGGAGCAAAGGCAAGTACAGCATGGATTCCAGTAGGATGCTTGAGCCACAGGCAGACACTTCCCACAACTAGAAGCTAAACTAGTCTGCTACCCTATGAGCAGATACATGGCTCTAAAAAAGCCTTAGGACTAGGGGACTGAGAAGGAAAGAAAGAGCCTTGACCTAGGATTAAATTCACTGAATCAACTGAGAGACAGTCCATTGAGACACACAGTGTAGTGGTTTGAATGAAAATGCCCCCAGAGACTCAGAGAGCAGCATTACTGGAGGTGTGGCCTTGTTGGAGTTAGTGTTTCACTAGGGGTGGGCTCTGAGGTTTTAGAAGCTCAAGTCAGGCCTAGCAGCTCACAGTCTCTTCCCACTGCCTGCCGATCCAGATGTTGAACTCACAGCTCCTTCTCCACCATGTCTGCCTGAATGACATCATGCTTCTGTCCATGAGGATAATGGACTAAACCTCTGAACTGTAAGTCAGTCCCAACTAAATGTTTTCCTTTATAAAAGTTGCTATGGTCAGGCAGGGCATGGTGATACATGCTTTCAATCTGTACTGGCTAGTTTTATGTGTCAACTTGACACAGGCTGGAGTTATCACAAAGAAGTGAGCTTCAGTTGGAAAAATGCCTCCATGAGATCCAGCTGTGGGGCATTTTCTCAATTAGTGATCAAAAGAGTAGTGCCATCCCTGGGCTGGAAGTCTTGGGTTCTATAAGAGAACAACAGGCTGAGCAAGCCAGGAGAAGCAAGCCAGCAAGAAACATCTCTCCATGGCCTCTGCGTCAGCTTCTGCTTCCTGACCTGCTTGAGTTCCAGTCCTGACTTCCTCTGGTGATCAACAGCCATGTGAAAGTAAGCTGAATAAACTCTTTCCTCCCCAATTTGCTTCTTGGTCATGGTGTTTGTACAAAAATAGAAACCATGACTAAGACAAATTGGTACCAGAAGTGGGGTATTCCTGTGACAACCTAACCATGTTTTGGAGAGGACTGTAAAAAGACTTTGAAACTTTGAGCTAAAAGAGCCACTAGTTGTTAAGAACTCTGTGAGATGTTCTGTAAGAGCTTAAAAAATCATGTTGAGAACAATGCCTGGCTTGTAAAATTTCAGAGGAAAGATTAAAGACACTTATCAGGGCCATGTTGTTTTGATTGTGAAGATTCTGTGGTTCTGGTTAGCTGGGGCTGAAGTATCAGCTGTGATTAACAAGATACCAGAACTACTAAAATGAAAACTTTGCATTGCTGGGACTATTGATGTTGGTTAGCTGGAGCTAAAAAATTAGCAGTGATTAAGAAGAGACCAGCATCATTGAGGTGACATCTTCTGGGGAGTGTTTTCTGAGAGCACTAAGAGGCTGTGTTCCAGAAATAGCCAAGGTTGTACCTTGTGCTACAACAAGACTTGATAATGTGTAAGAGTCACCCAGGTAGTACTGGTTTTGACAGCATGAAGGGGTCATGAAGAGCAGCTGAGGCTCGGCACAGTGAGAGGCCATGGAAGGCCACTGGTGAAGGTGCAGCCTCAATTTGCAATTCATGGCCCAAGACTAAAAGTGTCACGCAAAGGAGTTGAGGCTTGGCACCGTGAAAACAGTCTATGAGAGGCTACTGATAAAGCCTAGTTACAGCAGTGTTTTGAAAATGCCAGTACCATACAGTGACCACCAAGGACAGCAGCAGCAATGAAATACAGGCATCTGGAGCCCAGAAGATAAAAATGTGTGCTACAAAGGGCAGAGCTAGAAAAGTGACCAAAGCCCTTGGAGGATCCCAGAAGATCGTGAGTTAGATTCCAGACATTGGTTTTGCTTTTGATTGTGACTGTGCCCTGATATTTTTCCCTCTTAAAAAAAGAATATATTTTAGTGGAGCCCACAGTTAAGAGACTTTAATTTTAAAAGATATTGGACATTTTAAATTGATTGAACTTTTAATATATAAAGACTGTGAGATTTTAAATTTTGGAGATAAATAAAAACATAAGGGTTGAAGCTTAATAGTGATGTGTTTGTGTGTCAAGTTGACAAGGGGTCAATTATACTGGCTAGTTTTATGTGTCAACTTGACACAGGCTGGAGTTATCACAAAAAAGTGAGCTTCAGTTGGAAAAATGCCTCCATGAGATCCAGCTGTGGGGCATTTTCTCAATTAGTGATCAAAAGAGTAGTGCCATCCCTGGGCTGGAAGTCTTGGGTTCTATAAGAGAACAACAGGCTGAGCAAGCCAGGAGAAGCAAGCCAGCAAGAAACATCTCTCCATGGCCTCTGCGTCAGCTTCTGCTTCCTGACCTGCTTGAGTTCCAGTCCTGACTTCCTCTGGTGATCAACAGCCATGTGAAAGTAAGCTGAATAAACTCTTTCCTCCCCAATTTGCTTCTTGGTCATGGTGTTTGTACAAAAATAGAAACCATGACTAAGACAAATTGGTACCAGAAGTGGGGTATTCCTGTGACAACCTAACCATGTTTTGGAGAGGACTGTAAAAAGACTTTGAAACTTTGAGCTAAAAGAGCCACTAGTTGTTAAGAACTCTGTGAGATGTTCTGTAAGAGCTTAAAAAATCATGTTGAGAACAATGCCTGGCTTGTAAAATTTCAGAGGAAAGATTAAAGACACTTATCAGGGCCATGTTGTTTTGATTGTGAAGATTCTGTGGTTCTGGTTAGCTGGGGCTGAAGTATCAGCTGTGATTAACAAGATACCAGAACTACTAAAATGAAAACTTTGCATTGCTGGGACTATTGATGTTGGTTAGCTGGAGCTAAAAAATTAGCAGTGATTAAGAAGAGACCAGCATCATTGAGGTGACATCTTCTGGGGAGTGTTTTCTGAGAGCACTAAGAGGCTGTGTTCCAGAAATAGCCAAGGTTGTACCTTGTGCTACAACAAGACTTGATAATGTGTAAGAGTCACCCAGGTAGTACTGGTTTTGACAGCATGAAGGGGTCATGAAGAGCAGCTGAGGCTCGGCACAGTGAGAGGCCATGGAAGGCCACTGGTGAAGGTGCAGCCTCAATTTGCAATTCATGGCCCAAGACTAAAAGTGTCACGCAAAGGAGTTGAGGCTTGGCACCGTGAAAACAGTCTATGAGAGGCTACTGATAAAGCCTAGTTACAGCAGTGTTTTGAAAATGCCAGTACCATACAGTGACCACCAAGGACAGCAGCAGCAATGAAATACAGGCATCTGGAGCCCAGAAGATAAAAATGTGTGCTACAAAGGGCAGAGCTAGAAAAGTGACCAAAGCCCTTGGAGGATCCCAGAAGATCGTGAGTTAGATTCCAGACATTGGTTTTGCTTTTGATTGTGACTGTGCCCTGATATTTTTCCCTCTTAAAAAAAGAATATATTTTAGTGGAGCCCACAGTTAAGAGACTTTAATTTTAAAAGATATTGGACATTTTAAATTGATTGAACTTTTAATATATAAAGACTGTGAGATTTTAAATTTTGGAGATAAATAAAAACATAAGGGTTGAAGCTTAATAGTGATGTGTTTGTGTGTCAAGTTGACAAGGGGTCAATTATACTGGCTAGTTTTATGTGTCAACTTGACACAGGCTGGAGTTATCACAAAAAAGTGAGCTTCAGTTGGAAAAATGCCTCCATGAGATCCAGCTGTGGGGCATTTTCTCAATTAGTGATCAAAAGAGTAGTGCCATCCCTGGGCTGGAAGTCTTGGGTTCTATAAGAGAGCAGGCTGAGCAAGCCAAGAGAAGCAAGCCAACAAGAAACATCTCTCCATGGCCTCTGCGACAGCTCCTGCTTCCTGACCTGCTTGAGTTCCAGTCCTGACTTCCTCTGGTGATCAACAGCCATGTGAAAGTAAGCTGAATAAACTCTTTCCTCCCCAATTTGCTTCTTGGTCATGATGTTTATACAAAAATAGAAACCATGACTAAAACACAATCCCAGCACTCAGAAGGCAGAGGCAAACGCCTGCTCTACAAAAAGTGAGTCCACGACTATCAGGGCTCTGTTACACAGAGAAATCATGTTTCAGGAAGGGGGTGAGGGTGTTGCCATGGTCATGGTGTCTCTTTCTAGCAATAGAACCCTAACTAAGACACACAGATTCATGCAGGATGGACCTTCTATCTACTCTTCACTTTAGTCAGCATGGTGGCCGGACAGACTAGCTGGATATTTCCCAAAGCTCGTAAGAGCACCAGAAAACAAAAAGGCCTTATAAGTCCTCGCCGGGCAGTGGTGGTGCACACCTTTAATCCCGGCACTTGGGAGGCAGAAGCAGGCAGATTTCTGAGTTCGAGGACAGCCTGGTCTACAGAGTGAGTTCCAATACAGCCAGGGCTATACAGAGAAACCCTGTCTCAAAAAAAAAAAAAACAAAAAAGAAAAAAAACAAAACAAAAAAAAGTTAAGTCCTCAACCTAATATGAAGCGCTACTATGTGCATATGCCAACCTACACAACAGAGCACATAAGTCTATAATGTGCAGAACTATCTGAGAAGTTCCCATAGGCTTCATGTCCTACTTTTACTTCTCCAAACCTCACCATCAAGAGCACATAGGTCTATGAATATACAGTACTGTCTGAGAAGTTCCATTTCCAAAGCACAGGCTATCCTTGAGGGACTATACTTACAGAGTCACAAACCTGTCCCTATACTGTGAATAAGGAAAATCTAGATGACAGTGAACGCTGGGCTCATGTACTATAGAAAGGTAAAAATGTGCCCCCCAATCAGTGTGGGAACATCCCTACTAGAGTCCCTTCTTTACAGAAAGTTCAAGGCAAAGGCAACCAGCCCAGGAAAAAGGACTAGCAACATTACCAGCTCCTTAATTATGCTCACAAAAAGTCTGAGCAAAGGAAGAGTGAAATTATTCTCCAAGAGAACAAAACATCAGAAAGCAAGAAGAACATCTCCAAGGGACAGTCTGAGGGTACCTCCCAGAGAGGCCTACCTTTCCGAAGAACACGCTTCTTTGCTCGAATGTCTGTTTCCAGCTCTGCAGCTCTGATGTAAATCCTAACAGACTGTGGGAGATGACGGACAGCTTGTGCCACCACAGCTTTGGCTGTGTCCCCAGGCTGTAACCTAGCTGCTTCTAGCCAGACATCTTCACTCTGGGGGAAAAAAAACAGAGCAATAAGAACATGGACAGAAAAACAAAACAAAACAAAACTCTTACTCCTGCTTCTCTACCTTGCTTATTCTCACTTTGTTCCCCCTCTCTCCATGTGGTCTCCCTCCCCCCTACTTCTCTACTCTCACTTTCTCTCTGCCTTTTACTGCCTCTGCTACCATCTTAACTCCCCTCCCCATGCCCTAAATAAACTCTCTTCTATACTAAAAAAAAAAAAAGAACATGGACAGGTATGCCTGCCTGGAAAGTTCTGATTTGTGCCTAAAGTTCAAAGAATTCCACAGAGAATTTCTTTTATTATCAAAAATACCTAGTCCACACAGGAAAGCACATGACATTCAGTTGGTTTTATAGCACTCATCTTAATCATCCCACACAAAACCTGTGTTTTGTTTTTTGGTTTTTTGGACTTAATTATTCTTATCTTATTTTATGTATGCAGGTGTTTTGCTTGGATGCATACCCAGAGGAGGGCATCGGATTCCCTGGAACTGGATTTATAGACAGTTATGAGCTGCCATATAGCATCTGGAAATCAAGTTTACGTCCTCTAGCAGAGCAGCCAGTGCTCTCAACTGCTGAGTCGTCTGTCCTGAGTCAACATCTAGGTTTTCTATATTATGTAAGATAGCCTAAGAAGCTGCCAGGGTTATCACTTTTAGTGATGGTAACCCTGCCATTATAAAGGTAGGTAAATCTCTGCTCCACACAAAAGCAATCAAGAAATTCCTTTCCCTCAATTTATAACCTTATTCTGGCTCTATTATTCTAGTATAGGTACTATGCCTGGCAGAACACAGAGAGCTTTCTGGGATCATAAATCATGCAGCTGTCCAGAGAAATATGCTATAGCTTCACCTTGGGGCACATCTCTGTCCCTTTCATAATAAGGTTTCGTGCCACTTGTAACTTTCCAGTGACTTCTTCCAGGCGAGCTGACGCAATCCAAGCTGGTGGGTGATGAGGGTTTGTTTCTCGAACAGATTTGAGAAGTAGTCGTGCTTTCTTGATGTCACTGTAAAGATTAGAAGGCACAAAACATCAGGCCACACTATCAGAGGTGTGGCAAGATCGAGGGAAAAGGCTGCCCCTTCAGACACAGGCATAAGTTGCTAAAGAAAACATGCTGAAGTCATAAAATCCAAAAGAGCTCTACTCTGTGGGGGCACTGAGCAAACAAACTGAGGCTTGAATATCCAGACAGGAAACATGAGACAGTTAACAAGCTGCTTTGACCTTATTATTTATAAAATATTTAATATACACAGTAAAGGAAAACAAATATACTTCTACATCTCTAAGAACATCCATGTAATATTTTGACTATATATTCTTTTTTTAAAAACTCCACAACAACATGGTAAGCAATCACAGTTCCCATTTCACTCATTCTGTAGCATACTCACTTTATGTCCCCGCCATGGGTTGGAATCATAGAATTTAGATCTGTCAGATAGCCTTTGGGGTCCACAACAGTCTGCCCACTCACTGAGTCAGATACCTGTGAGATAGGTAAAGGTGAGATTCAGCTAGACATGACCAGCAATGTTTAAAACAAGGAATTACCCTGCAGGCCCTCCCATCACATCTCACCAAGAGTAAGTAGTCAGGAGGAAAATAACCTTATTGTAACTCAAACAACAGTTAGTGATTAGAAAATGTCTTCTACATGCAAAGTGTAGAAATCTTCTACAAGGATTAATATTGGTGGATTAATTTCAGCATCACTGAAGTGATAAACCAGGCATCTTGTCAGGCTACATAATATAGAATACCTGGAAGTACAAGCCAGGGAGATGGTTCAGCAGTTCAAAGCACTTAAGAATGGCTCCCATAGGCTCATATGCAAATACTTGGTCCCCAATAGGTGAAACAATTTGGAAAGGCTTAGGGGGTATGGCCCTGTTAGAGGGGATGTATCACTGGAGGTGGGCTTTAAGGTTTCAAAAGACTTGGTCACTCTAGTGTGTGTCTGTCTTCTAAGAAATGAAATGAGAAGAGAAGAGAAAAGAAAAGTAAGCAAGACACTAAGACACAGAGAGATACTGATCTTAAAAGTCCCAGGAAAAAAACTCAAGTAAACATTTAAAAAAAAAAAAGTCTTTTTCAAGACTGACTTAAGTCCAGAAACTCAAGTAAAAGGTTGGTAATTTCAATTTTTCAATTTTTTTTTAAGTTAAATACAGCAGGTCATTGTAGTATTTTTTTTTTTTTTTTTTTTTTTTTTTTTTTTTTTTTGAGACAGGGTTTCTTTGTGTAGCCCCAGCTGTCCTGGAACTCATTCTGTAGCCCAGGCTAGCCTCCAACTCAAGAGATCCACCTACCTCTGCCTTCCTGAGTGCTGAAATTAAAAGCTCATTCTACTATTCTAATTGTGAGGTTTTTGTTTTTGGGTTTTTTTTTTTTGTTTGTTTGTTTGTTTTTTTTTTTTTTTTTTTTTTGGTTTTTTGAGACAGGGTTTCTCTGTGTAGCCCTGGCTGTCCTGAAACTCACTCTGTAGACCAGGCTGGCCTCAAACTCAGAAATGCGCCTGCCTCTGCCTCCCAAGTGCTGGGATTAAAGGCGTGCGCCACCACCGCCTGGCTGAGTTTTTAAATTGCCAAGATAAGCCATGTCTGACAGCACCTGCCAGTAATCCCAGCTATTTGGAAGTCTAAGGCAGGAATAACCAAAGTTTAAGGCCTATCTGACTACATTATGAGTTCAAGGACAGCCTAGACAATTTACTGAGTATTATTTCCAAAATTAAAAACTAAAAAGAAGCTGGACATAGAATGCATGGCTTTAATCCTAGCCCTCTGGAGGCAGAAGCAAGTTGATCTCTGTTAATTCAAGGCCAGTTGCTCTACAAAGTGAGTTCCAAGACAGCCAGGGCTATTACACAGAGAAACCCTGTCTAAAACAAAAATAAACAAACAAAAAACCTAAAACAGCCAGCTTAGGCACACATCTTTAATACCAACAATCAAGAGGCAGAGGCAGGCAGACCTCTGGTCTACACATCAAATAATATCAGCCAACTAGTGAAGCTCTGACTCAAAAAAAAAAAAAAAAAAGTATAAAGGCCTAGCGACTGGAGAGGTGGCTCACAGCAAGCATAAAGACCCAAATTAAGGGCTGGAGAAATGGCTTAGCAGTTAAGAGCACTGACTACTCTTCTGAAAGGTCCTGAATTCAATTCCCAGCTATGACATGATGGCTCACAGCCATCTGTAATGGGATCTGATACACTGTTCTGGTGTGTCTGAGGACAGCTACAGTGTACTCATCTAAATAATGATAAATAAATAATATTTTTTTAAAAAGAGCCAAATTAAAATCCCCAGTAGTCATGTGTTACAAACAAACAAAACAAAAAACTATGCATGGTCATGTGTACATGTAACTGCAGCATTTGGAGGAATCTTGGGAGTTCACTGGCCAGCCAGTCTAGCCACAATAGAGAGCTCTCAGGTGCTAGGTGACAGAGCAGGATACCTAACAACTTCCCTCTGGTCATGTTTTCCCATTCTAGCTCCATGGGTATAAGCTCTTCCCTGAGCACCTCCCACCATCCCCACTGTCTTAGCTTGGGTTCTGTTGCTGGGAAGAGACATGATGATCACAGAAACTCTTACAAAGGAAAACATTAACTGGGGCTGGCTTATAGTTTCATATCTTCATGGCAGGGAGCATGTCAGCATGCAGGCAGACATGGTGTTAGAAAAGGAGCTGAGAGTTCTACATCTTTATTCAAAGGCGGCAGCAGGAGACTGCATCACACTAGCCAGACTTGAGCTTCACAGACCTCAAAGCCTGCCCCAACAATGGCACACTTACTTCAGCAAGGCTACACCTACTACAACAAGGCCACACTACCTAATAGTGCCACTCCTTTGTGCCATTCCTGTTCAAACCAACACACACTCCCACAACACAAAGGTCTGGTAGTTCAGAAGTAGAATATTTGCCCAACTAGCATATGCACAGCCCTGTGTTTGATCTCTAGAACTGAAAAAACAGAAACAAAAGAGCAATGACAAGCAACAATAAAAGTATAAATAACTATAATAATTTGATTTTTAAAATGCACAGGGTTAGGGATTAGTTTGGCAGGAAAATGTTTGCCCAGTATGTATAAGACATGGATTTAATCCTCAGTACCATAAAAAAAAATGGCGAGGAGGACAAGGTGGATCAGCACTTACAAGGCAAAGGCAAGATGACTGTGAGTTCAAGACCATCTGCACTTCAAAGCAAGTCCAAAGTCAGTCTGGGCTAACAGTGAGACCTATCTCAAAAAAAAAAAAAGAGGGATGCAAGGGCAGGGACAAATGTAGATCAAGCAGTAGAGTGCTTGCCTATCACAAACATCCCTGGGTTTGATCTCTAGCATCATATAAAGCAAGTTGTAATCTCAGTACTAGGGAGATGGAGAAAGGAAGATCCAAAGTACAGGTTCATACTGAACTACACATTGAATTCAAATTTACTCTGGATCACATGAAACCCTGTTTCAAAAGAACAACAACAACAACAACAACAACAACAACAAAAAAGCCAGGGAGGTTGGAAAGAAGGCTGGTGGTTAAGAGCACATGTTGCTCTTGTAGAGGACCAGGGTTTGGTTTCTAGCATTCACATAGTTGCTCATAAACATCTGCATCTCCAGTTCCAAGGGAATCCAATGTTCTCTTGTGAATTTGAACACCACAAAGCACATACATGTTGCACAAACATGTATGCAAACATGCAAGCAAAACCACTCATAAACATAAAATGTAATATAAAAAAACACATAAAAAGGACAAAAACTAAGCAAACAAGGGCAAACATCTTTGCCCTTGAATATCTATTTCTCTAAATAGTAACTACATAAAAGGATGGTCAACATTACTAATCATTAAGAACATGCAAATAAAATTACAACTTCACACCCATTACAATGGCTATTTTGGGAACCAGGAGAGATGGTTTAATTGGTAAGTGTTTGCCATCAAAGTATGAGAACCTGAGCAAGTGCCCATGAGAGCTGGGCATGGCAGTACCTGCTTGTACTACAGTATAACAGTATTAACTACAGTGCTAGGTAGATGGCAACAGGAAGATCTTCTAGGACTTGCAAAGCCAGTCAGTCTAGTGGAACTGGCTAGCTCTAGCTTCAGTGAGAGACCCTGTCTCAAAAAAGAAGTGGCACAATAGCTGGGAAATGGCTCAGTATGTAAGAGAACTCACTGCCCTTGCAGAGAATACAGATTCAGTTCCCAGCATCCACATAGTGGCTCACAAGTACAAACTGTAATTAAGATCTTATGCCCTCTTCTAGCCTTCATGGGCAACACACGTATGTGGTGCATAGATATACATGTAGGCAAGATATACATAAAATACATAAAATGAAAATAAATCTTTTAAAAAAAAAGTCTGCTTAGTTGAGGTAGGAAGGCACTGGGTATTCTCTCCAACTACCTGGAGCAGTCAACAAGATTTTGAGAAAGAACAAAACGTTTTTAAAGGACAAGATCTCAGCCGAGCAATGGTGGCATTTAATCCCAGCACTGGGAGGCAGAGGCACAGAGGCAGGTGGATTTCTGAGTTCGAGGCCAGCCTGGTCTACAGAGTGAGTTCCAGGACAGCCAGGGCTACACAAAGAAACCCTGTCTCGAAAAACCAAAAAAAAAAAAAAAAAAAAAAGACAAGATCTCATACTATAACCAGGCTGGATTAGGCTCAAGGTGATACTCCTGCCTCAGCTTCCTAAGTACTGAAATTACAGGTGTACCACCACACTATCCAACACTGTTAAGAAAAGACAGGATAACAAGCACAAAGCACAGAAAAAGGGAAAAGGGGGAAGAATAATTATTGTTCTAGTGACTAGTGCATGCCTAGAATCCCAGCACTTCGAAGATTGTGGTAGAAGGATCAGGTCATCCTTGGCTACAGTTAGTGTGAAGCCAGCTAGGCTATACGAGACTGTCTTCCTTTCCTCCAAAAAGCCAGGTACAGTAGCTTATAGCTGTAATTCCAGCACTTGGCAGTCAGAGGCAAGAAAATTATTACAAGTTCAAGACTAGCCTGGTTTACATAGTTTCAAGCCAGCCAATTAATTACATGCCAAATCCTGTCTCAAAATAAAACAACAAAAATATCAATGGTATTATTTGCCAATTAAAAGAAAAAAAAGAGCAAATAAGGTAAGGTAAGAGAATAAAAGAAGACAAATAAAAGAAGACACCCAAAGCTGATGTCTGGCTTCCGTACATAAGCACACACACACACACACACACACACACACACACACACACAAACCCACATAAACATGTACTGCATCACACACACACACACACACACACACACACACA
>JADRCD010206480.1:38587-58008 GCA_019843815.1 Montemys delectorum
ACACACACACACACACACACACACACGGGGGGGGGGGGGGGGAGGGAATATTGAGCTAGAGAGAAGGCTCAGCAGTTAAAAAAGTGCATTCTAAGCCGGGTAGTGGTAGTCCATGCCTTTAATCCCAGCACTTGGGAGGCAGAGGCCGGCAGATTTCTGTGTTCGAGGCCAGCCTTGTCTACAGAGTGAGTTCCAGGACAGCCAAGGCTACACAGAGAAACCCTGTCTCAAAAAACAAAACAAAACAAAACAAAACAAAACAAAAAGCAAAAAAAAAACCCCAACCAACCAACCAACCAACCAACCAAAAAAAGTGCTTTCTGCTTCTCCAGAGGACCTGAGTTCAGTTCCCAGAACCCATGTCAGGAGACTTGTAACAGCCTGTTAATTCCAAGACTAAAAGGATTGGATGCTTCTGGCATCCATGGGCACCTGTACACATACAGCACACACACACAGAGACACAAACATAGACACATGAATAAAAATAAACATAAAATAAAAATTTGGGGGGGCTGGTGAGATGGCTCAGCGGGTAAGAGCACTGACTGCTCTTCTGAAGGTCCTGAGTTCGGATTCCGGCAACCACGTGGTGGCTCACAACCACCCATAATAAGATCTGATGCCCTCTTCTGGTGCGTCTGAAGACAACTACAGTGAATTAAGCCAGAGCGAGCAGGGACAGAGCAAGCGGGGCTGGCAGAGGTCTTGAGGAGAATCTAAGAACCCTTATGCAGTCAGAGCTGTGAAATAATGCAACTACTATTACTATGGAAGCCAGTGTCGCTGTTCCTAAAAATTTTAAATAATGCTATCATTATGCTGCAATTACACTTCTGAGAATATACCCATAAAAACTGAAAACAAGGTCTGAAACAAGTATTTGCATGATCATGTTCAAGAGCAACATTATTCTCAAGAACCAAAAGTCAGAAACAAAACATGTGTCCATTGAGAGATTAATGAATGATACATGAATATATAGTAGCTCACAACCACCTGTAATGGAATCCGATGCCCTCTTCTGGTGTGTCTGAAGACAGCTACATTGTACTCATATAAATAAAATAAATAAATCTTAAAAAAAAAAGTTTCCGTTTGAGATGGCAAAGAGTTTTGGAGCTGGATGGTAGTGATGCTTGCATAATAGTGGGAAAGTACTTACACTGATAAACATATGCATAAAAATGACTAAAATCTCCAGGCATCATAAGCATTATTGTATTATATCTGTATAATATACATATATTACATTGGCATATTATCTCTGTAGTCCCACCAAGGCAAGAGGCTCACTTAAACAATGTGAGAGGCCAGCCTAACCATACAGTCAGACTAAGACCCTGTCTTAGACAAACACATGCAAAGTGGTTAAAACGGTAAATTGTGCTGCGAGGGTATAGTTCAGTAAGTGTACTGCTGTGGCACTAGTATGTGTGAAGCTCTGGGTTCTACCCTAACAAATATTTTTAACAAGAGTAGAGAGGGAGATAAAGAAGACAAAACCTGTCAGGCATGGAGTCACACGCCTTTAGTCCCAGTACTCCCCAGTCAGAGGCAAGTGGACCTGTGAATTAGAGCCCAACCTGGTTACACAGTGAGTACCAGGTCAGGGCTACATAGTGGGAAAAAAATAAATAAATAAACAAATTTAAAAAGAGAAAGAAAAAAAAAGATGTAAAGCTACCAAGATATATATTTTTTCTGTTTTGGGTTTTTTGTTGTTGTTGTTCTTGGGGTTTTTTGTGAAGGTTTTTTTGTATTTTGATTTTTTTTTTCCAAACAAGGTTGGTTTCTCTGTATAACTCTGGCTGTCCTGGAACTTACTCTGTAAGACTAGGCTGGCCTTGAACTCAAGAGATATGCCTGCCTCTACCTTCAGAATGCTGGGAGGGTGCCCCTCCACCACCTGGCTCTGTTTTTGTTTTGTTTTGAATGTTCTTCACTGGAGATACAGTTCTGAGGTAAAACACTTGCCTAGTATAATCAAAGCCCTGGATTCCATCCTTAGCACCACAAAAAAAGAAAAGAGGAAATGAAACAGAGTAACATTAATTGCTTCTCAATGCTCTTACAACAGTTCAGGAGAAAAACAACAAACCACTGGTATTAAATACAAAACTAATGGGAAAATAGACTGCCACATCTCTCAGACCCTCAGAGACTAATGGGCCTGAAGATGTCACACTGTTGTTCCAGAACCCAGACTTCTGATTCAGAGAATCAACATGATGGCGCATCTGTAATTCTGATTCCAGGAAATCCAATGCCCTCTTCTGGCAGCTGTAGACACTGCACACACACAGTATACAAGACATACAATGCAGGCAAAACACCTATACACATAAAATAAAAATAAACCACCCAGAATTTCTCTGAAAATCTACTACTGAGACCATGCACGGCATCACTCAACTGTGATCCTAGCACCCAAGAGGCTGAAACAGGAGGAGCAAAAACAGGAGTTTAAGAATAAACTTGGGAAGAAGAGACAGGATCTCTGTGAATTCAAAGTCAGCCTAGTTTACAATAGAGCTTGAGCTACACAGTAAAAGCACGGTCTCAAAAAAAAAAAAAAAAAAAAAAGAAAAAGAAAAAAAAGAAAAAAAAAGAAAAGCAAGGTGCCAGGCTTGTACATGCAGCTCAGTCATAGCATGCTCACCTAGAATATAAAAAAGTCTATCTCTCCACTAACATACACACAAAAATAACATTAAATCATGCTGCATATTTTAAAGTAGACATACACATGTTAACAGAAAAAGTGGAATCAATAAGCTATTGAGTTTTTTATTATAAAATACTTGCTGTTATAAATTTTCAAAAATACAGTAACAAAAGGTTAGAAATTTAGTTCAGTGGTAGAACACTTGCCTAGCAAGCATAAAGCCCTCAATTCATTCCCAGTGCTTAAAAGAGTTACGCTTTATCAACAGAGCATATAGACTTTGTTGGGAACACTCGTCCCCTATAATGGCCTTATACCCCAAGGGACAGACTAGCAGGACACACAGGGCTGGTGGCCCTTTATTTGCTGTGCTGGGTGGGTTGGCATGTTCTGTAGAGAATCACACAAATACTCACCTGCAGAAAGAATCTCACCTACTCTCTGACAGGGCAGAGTATCATTTCATGACAAAACACAAAGATAAACTTTACACATTTCTGTTTTTAATTATTGAGTGTTTTGTTTTGTGTTGGGGATCAACTTAGGGCCTTGCACATGCTAGGCAAGTGATCTAATAACTGAGCAACATCACCCAAATACTTTGCTTTTTCCCTATTTCAGTATAAGAAAAGACACATAACGAATTCTCACCTGGCTAAGCCTCATGTCCATCAGGGTATTCCTTGCCTGGCCAATCTTCCTCATGTCCAGCTCCCCTGTACCAGGTGTCATCAATCCTGGTGTCATTCCACCTGGGTATGGAGTGTTCAGGCCTCCTGGGTAGGGTGTGTTCAGACCTCCAAATTGCTAGGAGGAGGATAAAACACTGGCTTGAACTGTCATACTGAAAATCCCCACCTCCTCTAAACACTGCTCACCTAGTCCTCATGTCCTAATGGGGCATGGCTATGCTGACTATTGCCACAGCACAGCTACAAAAGCAATCAATACTCACCCTTCTCACCACATCCTTATCCAAACTAAAGAAGCCCCATTTGCCTCTGTTTATATACTCACAGTTTGTCGGGGATCCACAGAAGTATGGTTCTCTCCAGTCTGTAAATGTTTGGCAAAGAAACTATCAGGAACAGGGGTCAGCTTCTCATAACGTGGGTTCCGTTGACGTTTGTTTCTGGCATCGCCAACTTCTGGGATGCTCAGCCACTCTTCTTCTGTGACTTCTGCCAACTTCCTCTGGAAATACATAGATCCCAAATGTTAGTTACTGTTAGATTTCACATTTGCTCTCTCCAAGCCTATTGCACCTTATAAAAGACTGATGCAGAAATGGTTTTTCCATTTAAAAAAAAAAAAAAACTTGCCGGGCGTGTGGTGGCGCACGCCTTTAATCCCAGTGCTTGGGAGGCAGAGGCAGGTGGATTTCTGAGTTCGAGGCCAGCCTGGTCTACAGAGTGAGTCCCAGGACAGCCAGGGCTACACAGAGAAACCCTGTCTCAAACCCCCCCCCCCCCAAAAAAGTTATTATTTATTGTATGTACAATGATAAATGTCAAGAGCTTTTACCTGCTGAGCTATCCTGATAGCCCTGGTTTTTCACTTTAGAGAAATCAATTCATTGGGTTGGCACTATTTTACTAAAAGTAAATTATCAGATCAAAGTCTAATAGGTAGTTTGGAAAGCATGTGCCTAAATGGAGGGAAATTTAGTAAAAACTGTTTTTCTACCCTTAACAGTAGAAAAAAAAATTTTTTTGGCTTTATATTATTTTTTAATGTATATGACAGATGATCAAACTGATACTGAAGCACAAACTTCCCCTAAGCAATTAATCCTATGAACTAAGTAACATTAGTAAAGGCTCAATAGTATTACACCAGAGCGGTTTTGCCTTCTGCTACTTAGGTGAAGGCCTGGAAGCCAGTATGCTAGCACATTTGCTCACCTTAAGGTCTGAAAATTGCTGCTGGATTTTGGGACGTTCCATTCGGTATTTCTCAATCTCTTCCTTCTCCCTTTGCTCTCTAGGAAATAAAACATGTGCCTGCATTAGAAATATTACATGTAGGCTTAGGGTACTTGTTGTTCCTATAGAGAACCCAGGGTTATTTTTCCCAGGACCTACATGGTAACTCACAGCTGTCCACAGTTCCAGTTCTAAGGGGTCCAATGAATGCCTGTTTTTGACATCTGTGGGTACTAGGAAGGCACTTAGTACATATACATACATGTAGGCAAAAAAAGTCACATATATAAAATAAAATAAATAAATCTTAAAAATGAAACCCATTAAAAAAGAAAATTAGCCGGGCAGTGGTGGCACACGCCTTTAATCCCAGCGCTCGGGAGGCAGAGGCAGGTGGATTTCTGAGTTGGAGGCCAGCCTGGTCTACAGAGTGAGTTCCAGGACAGCCAGGCTACACAGAGAAACCCTGTCTCGAAAAACCAAAAAAAAAAAAAAAAAGAAAAGAAAAGAAAAGAAAATTAACTTCTATTGCAAAACAAAGTTGGTGTGTTGTAGATCTTAATTAAATAACCAAGAACAATTCCACACATTTAACAGTTAACTAGAATGTATTTTAGGCAACTATAGATACAATCGCAAATCTAGTTGTTCAATTACTTACGAAAGAAAACAAAAACCAAGTAAACCGGTATCTTACTTTCAGAGATATTCAAATAATAGTATGTTTACATCAAAATAAACCCATTATACTCAGACGTGGTGTGGGGCAGTGGGCAGTTCTGACAACTGGAGTGCAGGAGAGCAGCCACCTCGGAACCCGGAGACTCACTGAGCAAAGTAATTTGTTCACAAGGGATGGTAGGCATTCGGTGATTTGTGCCTGAGACCAATGGCTCAGATTTCTGCCCAGATCCCTCACAGCTGCCCCTGCAGGAGATGTGTACTCTATCAGGCAGACACTGGCTCAAACTTCCAGCATTCTAGCTGAACCTTACACACAGTCATCTGACCACAAGCCAGGCATGCCATGCCCCATACAATAAAAGGGGTGGTTTGCCTCCTCCTCATTCTCTTGCTCCTCACTCTCTCTTTTATTTATTTATTTATTTATTTATATCTATTATTTATTTATTATAAGTACACTGTAGCTGTCTTCAGACACACCAGAAGAGGGCGTCAGATCTCATTACGGATGGTTGTTAGTCATCATGTGGTTGCTGGGATTTGAACTCATGACCTTCGGAAGAGCAATCGGTGCTCTTACCCGCTGAGCCATCTCTCCAGCCCCTCCTCATTCTCTCTTACTTCTCTCCTCTCGCTCTTACTTCCTCTTTGCCCTCTTGCTCTCTCTCTCTCTGTTCTTTGTTTTCTCTATCTTTCTCCCGCTCCTTCTTTTCTCTTTCTCTCTCCTTCCTCTCCTTTCTTTCTCTCTACTCAACCAGCATATTTCTCCTTCCTACAATAAAATAACTCATTCATACATTGCCTCCTTTTTAATTAAGGCGCCATGCACCAAACAGGTCAGCCCTGGGAGAAAGAGAGAGAGAGAGACAGACAGACAGACAGACAGACAGACACCTGGGCCTCAGCAGCAGGCCCCCTGCCTCTAGAGGGAGAGAGAGATCCTCAGGCCGGGGCCACAGCCCAGGCTCCCCTGCTTTTAGAACAACAGCATGGTAGCATACACCTATAATCTGAATACTGGGAGGGGCAGAGGTACGCAAATCTCTGTAAATTCAAGTCTAGCTTAGCTTATGTATCTATGTAGGGAGTTCTGGGACAGCCAGGACTATGTAGAGAGACCCTGTCTTACTCCCCTAAACTGCATACCTGATCACACTTTAACACCCTGTATTCGGTAGTGTTAGTTGTAATGGACCAGCCTGACTCCATCTTAAGGATGGAAACCATTTTGTTATAAGGTCAGAACAAATTCATTTCCATTTGCTGCAAAATGTCAAGCTGACTATGCTTTAACCTGTTTCTAGAATTGGACATGATCCCCATCCTATGGAGTTTGACTTACACCTTGAATATACCCAAATAAGATGTTCTGCCTAATAATCTAAAAATGTTTAACCAAGTCCCCACATTCCTCTAGAAATCTCGAAACCCTCAAAAACCCCCTAGGTCTTGCTGTTTTTAGTATTTTATAAAACCCTATACTCCTATGTTCAATGCTATTTTTTCAAATCCCACTTTAGGAAGATAGCACTGTATGACAGAAAATAAAGCTTGGTTAATTTGATCAAAGAATTTGGGTAATGGGCTTTATTCTCATTAGATGGGATTAACAGTTGTTTCCTGCCGGGTGGTGGCGCATGCCTTTAATCCCAGCACTTGAGAGGCAGAGGCAGGCGGATTTCTGAGTTTGAGGCCAGCCTGGTCTACAGAGTGAGTTCCAGGACAGACAGACAGGGCTACACAGAGAAACCCTGTCTCAAACAAAACAAAACAAAACAAAACAAAACAACAAAAAAAACCACAGTTGTTTCCTCTTGTTGACTGCAGGACAGACTAGAAGTTATGGAACTGCCTGCCTCTACCTCCCAAATGCTGGGATTTAAGGTGTGCATAGCCATGCCCACCTCAAAGTATGGTTTCTTCTGAGCACATGAAACTTGTCTTTAATCCCATCCCTTGGGAAGGAAAAGCAGGAAAATCTCTGAGTTCAAGGAAGGCCTAGGCTATATTTCAGCAAATTCCAGGTAACCTGCACTAGAGTAATACCTTGTTTCAAAAATAAAGCCAAACAAAAAAAAATTATGTTACATAGCAACATAATTATGCTTCACAGTATCATGTGTTCACTTCCTATAAACTTTCCCAAAACTAGGACATAGAATTCAGAACTTGCCATATTAAAGTCATAACTGTTGGGGGTTGGTCTGGTGTTTCTCTTTCCTTTTCTTTCTCTTTGTTCTGGGACTTGCAAGCCATTCAGTCCCCTGAACACCATCCCTGACTCCCCCCCCCATCTCACATCTTATACTCAACTCCTCCTTTATCTCCTTGCCAGGCTGCAGGCTTAGCAAGACTCTCCCCTAGGGAAAGGCCCCCAATCCATCCCACCCCTCATCCCACACCCACCCAACTCCCACTTCCGGCAGGCTGGAGAAATGACTCAGTATTTAAACTGCTGCTCTTCAAAGGATGTGGATTCCATTCTCAGCACCCACATGGTAACTTACAACCATCTGTAACTCCAGTCCCAGGGGATCCAATTCCTTCTTTTAGCCTTCAAAGGCACCTAGTGTTTGGTTTCAGATCCCCAAATAAACAGTTGAGGTACACATTAAACATAACAAAGCAAACCTAGCCTCTTCTCCCAGCATCCCTCAGTCCCTGCCTGGCATACCTGGCCTGCCCTCACCCTGAACTTTCCAGTGAAGGGGCTGGGCTATGCAGTTCCCCTAGGGGCTCTTCCCTATGTGATCCAGACATTTGTCTCTCCTCATTTTCTCCTTTCTTCTCTCTTTCTCTTCCCCCTTCCTTCTATCTCCCTCCGCAAAGTGATTTCCCTGACCTCCTTCCTTGGGGCCAGTGAACTTGCCTGCAGTTTCCCAATAAAACAGAGTGTGTATGTATTTTATTTTATTTATTTATTTTTTCTTTTTTTGGTTTTTCGAGACAGGGTTTCTCTGTGTAGCCTTCTCTGTCCTGGAACTCACTCTGTAGACCAGGCTGGGCTCGAACTCAGAAATCCGCCTGCCTCTGCCTCCCAAGCGCTGGGACTAAAGGCGTGCTCGACCACTGCCTGGTGCGCGTGCGTGCGTGCGTGCGTGCGTGCGTGCGTGCGTGCGTGCGTGCGTGTGTGTGTGTGTGTGTGTGTGTATTTTAATCTAGTTTGAACTGGCTCATTTCACCAGTGGAGAAATAATTTCTCACCACGCACACATATGATACACAGATTTATATACAATCAAAACACTCATATACATAAAAATAATACAAGTTTTAGAAGATTCTTAAAAGTTCAAAATAGGGCTGGTGAGATGGCTCAGCAGGTAAGAGCACTGACTGCTCTTCCGAAGGTCCTGAGTTTAGATCCCAGCAACATGGTGGCTCACAACCATTCGTGATGAGATCAGATGCCCTCTTCTGGTGTGTCTGAAGACAGCTACAGTGTATTATGCCGGAGCAAGCGGGGCTAGAGCAAGTGGGGCTGGAGCAAGTGGGGCTGGCAGAGGTCCTGAGTTCAATTCTCAGCAGCCACACACATGATGGCTTACAGCCATCTGTACAGCTACAGTGTACTCATACACATAAAATAATAAATAAATCTTAAAAAAAAAAGTTCAAAATATTGGCCGGGCGGTGGTGGCTCATGCCTTTAATCCCAGCACTTGGGAGGCAGAGGCAAGCAGATTTCTGCGTTCGAGGCCAGCCTGGTCTACAGACTGAGTTCCAGGACAGCCAGGGCTATACAGAGAAACCCTGTCTCAAAAAAACAAAAAAACAAAAACAAAAACAAAAGTTCAAAATATTCTTTTTAAAAAAGAAAGAGAAAAGGGAAAAAAAAAAAAAAAAAGGCCAGTCAGTTGTGGCACATGCCTTTAATCCCAACACTTGGAAGGCAGAGATAAACAAATCTCTTAGTTTAAGGTCAGCATGGTCTACAGAGTGAGTTAAAGGAAACCAGGACTGCACAAAGAAGCCTTGTCTTGAAATGCCAAAAAAAAAAAAAAAAAAAGAAAGAAAGAAAGAAAGAAAGAAAAAAAGAAAAAAAGGAAGAAAGAAAAAGAAAAAAGCTGAGGATGTATAGCTGAGGTGTATAGAATCTGACTACCATGCATTGTATTCCCTAGTACCACAAAATAAAACAAGCACAAAACAAAAAGGGGAGGGGGCTACAGTTAATTCACTAGTAAAGTTTCTGCACAGCATACACAATGTACAGGTTTCCGAAGGACAAAACGAAACAACCCAAAAGCTGGGCACTGAGGCACACACCTTTATTCCAAGCACCTGGGAGGCAGTGGCAGGCGTATCTTTGTGAGTTCAAGATCAGCATGGTTTATATAGTAACAGAGCAGCCAGAATTACATGCTGAGACCCTGTCTGGGGATGCGGACATACTCCCTCAAAAAAGGCAACACTGCTGGACATGGTGGTGTACATACTAAAGAGGCAGAGGAAGACAGATCCCTGTCAGTCCAGGCCAGCCAAGCTACACAGTGAGACCCTGTCTCAAAAGCAAGAAGGAAAACAAAAGGTGTAGACATAATATTATTGTTCCCTGTGTAAAGATTATCCTTGTATTATTCAAATGCTGATTTATGTGGCCCCATATCTAGTTGCAATCCTTATTCTGAGAATCTCCTGTCTCAAAGTTGTGTAAACATTGCTCCCCAATTATTCTCTGTTTGGTAAGTACAGAACTGAGCAGCCAATGACTGAGCAGGGGAGATAATGGGGGTGGACTTCCAGCCAGGGGAAGGGAAGGAAGAGAAATGAAGTGGGGATCCAGCCAGGGATCCAGGAGACACCATGAGAAAACAGCTGGAGCAGAGAAAACCATAAAATGCAAGTATCTCAGGGATTTTGGCTGGGAGGTAGCCAGATTATTTTACAGGATTAAAAAAGATTAAGACTGCTCAGTGATTGTGCCTTAAAGTTTTAAATAAATAAAATAATCCAGTCTAAATTATCAGGGAGCTAGCTGAGTTAGAAGAAAACTGCAACATTTATAAATATGCACTAATAAAAAGTAATCATGATCACAGTCAAAGTAATACCCCAAACTCTGCTGCTCTTGTGGCAGCTTCTAAGCTCTGAGGCTGTTCTGCAAACATCCAGCACTTAGGAGCCTCCAAAATCAACATACAGACTATTATTGCAACTTTCCTCCCAGCCCCAAATAAAACAGAACAACAAAAAGTTATTTTGATAAACAGTACAAAAGAGCATACCTTCTCTCTTTTCTTCTTTCATCCATCCTTTTATCCAAAGCTGCGTAAATAGCATCTGCTTCCTCATCATCTTTTTCATAGGGCCCACTTGAGAAAAGGCTCCCAGCATACCCATTAAACTAAGAACCAAACAACACATTTAAAGGATCAGCTTTCCCATCAAGCAAAACACTCATACATAAAATAACTAAATCTTAAAAAAAAAAAAAATTACAGAGGGCCTATTCCAGTTAGAGGAAACTAAGCATACTTGTTCATTTCTGTTGCTATGATAAAACATCCTACTTTAAAAAAAAATTAGGGAAGAAAGGGTTTATATGACTTATTTGACTTATAATTCCAGGAAAATCAGAGGGAAAGGCTTGAGAGAGCTGATCACAGCACATCCATATTCAAAGGCAGAAAATAAACACAACCTTGCTCATATCTGCTCAACTAACTTTCTTCACCCTTATATAATTCAAGGCCTATGAAATATTGCCACCTACATTCAGGGTGGGTTTTTTTTTTTGTTTTTTGGTTTTTTTTTTTTTTTGAGACAGGGTTTCTCTGTGTAGCCCTGGCTGTCCTGGAACTCACTCTGTAGACCAGGCTGGCCTTAAACTCAGAAATTCGTCTGCCTCTGCCTGTCTCTGCCTGCCTCTGCCTGCCTCTGCCTCCCAAGTGCTGGGATTAAAGGCATGCGCCACCACCGCCCGGCTCAAGGTGAGTTTTCTTACCTCAATCAATAATCAAAACAAACGTCAATAAACAGACCCACAGGACAGTCTGGTCCTGATAATTTCTTTATTGAGACTTTCTTCCCAGGTGACTCTAGATTATGTCAAACTTATAGTTAAAATAAAATTCAAATAAAATCAGTAGCTTAATTAATAATATAACTAAGTTATTATTAACTTAGTTAATATAACTAATCAATATTAATTCTAGATTTCCATAATTTATTAAAATTTGTAAGATGAGACAAAGTTTGAAAGAGCATATAAGAACTTTCTTTTTTGAGACAAATTTCGCTATGTAGCTCTGGTTGGCCTAGAACTTGCTATGTAGAACATGCTGGCCTTGAGCTCAGAGGTCTATCTGCTTCTGCATCCTGAGTGCTGGAATTAAAGGCACAGGTCATTATGCCCAATAATTTAATTACTTTTAGTATTTTATATATTCTGAGACACGGTCATACTATGCATCCCTGACTGGCCTGGAATACTCTGTGTAGACCAAGCTAGCCTCAAACTCACAGAGATCCACCTCCTTCTGCCTCCTGACTACTGAAATTAAACGTATGCACCATCACAACTGCCTTATTTTTATTTAGGTGTATGTATGCAAATGCATGCATATTTGTAGGAATAAATGTTCCTGCAAATGTGCAGATGACCAGAAACACTAGATTCCCCTGAAAATGAAGTTAGAAGAAATGTGAACAGTTTGATGTTGGTGCTGGGAACTGAACTAAAGTCCTTTGGAAAAACAGCAAGTACTCTTAACCAATGAACCATCTCTCTGGCGTTTACTACTTTTGTAAAATACTATTTTCCCAAGATCCTGCAAGTTAAAGGTCTCTTGAAACTTGCATATACCAAGCAACAAAAAAGTTCAACAATAAAGTTAAAGCAGCATTAGCACCATCCCTGAAGAACCAACAAGTGGTATTCTGAGCCCACAAGTGCATCTCCTTACAAAAGAGAACAAAGCAGCGCACAGTTCTTTACTTCTCTCTCACAGACTGCTATAGATGGAAAATGAATCTGAGCTGCCTCCTTGTGGCTGGTGAGAGCCAACACAGAAGCCTGACAAAAGTTATTTCATCAAGAACTTTATCTCTTAATTCAGAGTACAACTGTGCCAGTAATGCATTCTATAAGTATTCTTTTTATTTCTTATATTCTGTTATTTAATTTGCATTCTTATATAAATGTCTCACGATGGTTTTGGCTTTGTTTGTACATGGTCTAGTTAAGAGTTCCCATGAGACCACAGGAAAAGAATAAACCTTGTTAGAGTTATAGTTAAAAAAGAGAAGAAAAAACACTATAAAATCAACAAAATGACAAGAATCAATACACACCATTCTATAAGAACTGAATATTAATGGCCTCGACCCTGTCAATCAAATGAAGAGATAGCCTGTGGAGAGGGAGAAAATATAAAGAACTCGAGAAACTAAACATCAAGAAAACAAACAACTCTTGGGGCTGGAGAGATGACTCAATGTTTAAGAGCATTCCAGAGGTCCTGAGTTCAATTCCCAGATAACCATCTATAATGAGATATGGTGCCCTCTTCTGGCTTACAGGCATACATACAGACAGAACTTTGTATGAATAATAAATAAATAAATCTTTTAAAAAAGCATTGAATTCTCTTCCAGAGGACCGGAGTTCAATACCACAAAGCAGCTCACAACTGTCTGTCGGTAACTCCAAGATCTGACACTTGCACCCAAACATACATGCAGGCAAAGCACCAATGCACATAATGAAAAAGAAAAAAAATGACAACCCAATTCTCAAAAGAATACATATACATGGCTAATAAATTCAAGTTTGGGCTTAGTGATTCAAACCTGCAATCCTAGCAACTCAAGAGGCTGAGGCAGTTCAGAGCCAGCCTCCTGGGTTTCAGTACCCTGTGTGAGTGTGGTCATAGTGAGAGTGAGATCCTACCTACTATTAAAAAAAATTAGTATTCATGATCATTAACCACCAGAGAAATGCAAATTAAAATACTTTAAAATTCATCTTGCAGCCAGGCAGTGGTGGCGCACACCTTTAATCCCAGCACTTGGGAGGCAGAGGCAGGCGGATTTCTGAGTTCCAGGACAGCCTGGTCTACAGAGTGAGTTCCAGGACAGCCAGGGCTACACAGAGAAAAAAAAAAAGATGTGAGCAACCACACCCAGCTGAGGCATTTTCTTAATTGCTAGATGATGGAGAACCCAGCCCACTGTGAACCATACCATCTCTAAGCAGGTGGGCATGGGCTGTAAAAAAAAAGCTAAGTGAGCAAGCCAGTAAGTACCTTCCTCCATGGTTGCTGCCCCGATTTCCTTCAATAATAGACTGTTACCTGAAAGTGTAAGCCAAATAAAACCTTTCCTCCTGATGTTGCCTTTGGTCATAGTGTTTATCATGTCACAGCAACAGAAAGCAAACTAGGTAAGAAATGGATACTAGAAGAGCAGGATTGTTGATGTAATAAACTTAATCATGTTCTTTAGGCAAAGGACTGTGGAAATAAATGTGTGGAACTTTGGGCTGGAAAAGCCATTAAATGCTCAGAGCTTAATGAGCTGTTCTGTGGAAATTCTGAATAGTGCAAATGTTTTGAAATGCAAATGTTTGGAGGCCTGGCTTTTGAAATTTTGAGTGAAACAAAGACTCTATAAAGGATAGTCATGTTACATTATGTTTGGATCTATGGAAGTCAAATCTGCACTTCACTGGGACAATGAACGTTGATCACCAGGGCCTGATGAAAACCAGCTGTGACCAGCATCAAGGTGAAATCTTCGGGAAAGCAACTCTTCAGGGTCAGCCTACAGAAGCTGCTCCAGAGGGAACTAAGACTGCATCTTAAGCTAGCAGCCAAACTTGGTAATGTGTATGATGGTACTGGTTTTGTTTGCATGAAAGCAGCAGAATTGAAGAAGTCATGAGAAGAAACTCAGGCTTTGCACCATGTGATAGTGTCAGAATCCACGAAGAAAGGCTAGGAGAGGCTATTGTGAAAGTGTATCCTCGGTTGCCGTATAGACCCCAAGATATTGAAGATGCCAGGTGAGATGACCACCAAGGATATGGCAGAGGTGAAGTACAGTCATCTTGAGCCAACCAGATAAGCTTTGTATGCCACATATGACAAAACTAGAGAAGTGCAACTGGCAGAAGATGATGAGTGATTCCATATGCTGGATATTGAACTACAGAGCATGGGTATACATTACTGGATTTTGCTTTACTTTTACTTTAATCTGGTAGTTAACTATGCCCTGGCTCTTCCTTTGTAACAGGGTAAAGGTTTCTCCATATTGTCTCAGCTGAAGCCATCTTTGGTTTCTACTCCCTGCCCTGAAAAGTCCCATGGGCAAACAAATATCCAACCTTGTTCTAGAAACTCAGGGTCGAAATGCCCCAGCTAACTGCATATTCTTGACTCTTGTTAAATTGCTTGCTTGCTTGCTTCCTTCTGCAACTGCCAACCAGGATGTAGTTTTTTCTGTGTCCTTCATCTTTAAAAACTCCCTGTAATATGCATTTGGAGCTACTCTATGTTCTTCTCCAGGCAATCACCAGCCAGCTTAATACAAACTCTCAATTCAAACTCTGCTCTCTGGGTTACCCCATAACACTTTGGGGATTAAAAACAAATACATAACTTGTTTTCCATTTTACAAAGCTCGCAGTTAAAGAGACATTGAACTTTTTTTTTTTTTTTTTTGGTTTTTTTGAGACAGGGTTTCTCTGTGTAGCCTTGGCTGTCCTGGAACTCACTCTGTAGACCAGACTGGCCTCAAACTCAGAAATCCACCTGCCTCTGCCTCCCAAATGCTGGGATTAAAGGCATGCGCCACCACCACCTGGCGACATTGAACTTTTTAAAGTGTTGGCAAATTTAAAGATTGTGGGACTTTTAAAGTTGTATTTTAATATGTAAAGTATTTTAATATGATATGAAAGTGAAAGACAGGGAATACAAGGAGTTAAAAAATTTAACTGGGGGGACTGGACAGATGGCTCAGTGGTTAAGAGCACTGACTGCTCTTCCAAAGGTCCCGAGTTCAATTCCCAGCAACCACATACCCTCTTCTGGTATGTCTGAGGGGAGCAATAGTGAATAAATAAAATAAATAAATCTTTAAAATATAAAAATTTTAACTGGGAATGTGGGTGAGGAGAAAAAGGAGAGGAGTTGGTAGGGGTGGGTTAACCAAAACTAAAGATGTATGGAAAATCACTACTTTGAAGACCATAATTTGTTTTTAAAGGAGTTTGAACACAGGTACTCGGCAGGGATAGATGTGATGGTTTGAATAAAAATAGCTCCCATAGGTCCACAAGGAATTATTAACAGGTGTGGCCTTGTTAGAGGAAATGTATCACTGTCTCTTCCTGTGGATCCAGGAAGATGTAGACCTCTCCAGTACCATATCAGTCTGCATGCCACCATGCTGAAACTGTAAGCCAGCCTCAATGAAATGTTGTCCTTTATGAGAGTTGCTATGGTCATGGTGTCTCTTTACAGCAACAGAAACTCTAACTAAGAGATATGTGTCATTAACTGAAAATCTCAGTACCAGATGTGGGATATGCTAGCAGAATTTTAGTAGAGCCATTGTATCTGGCATGAATTCTGAGTGATGGCATCTAGGCTTAGAAGTAGCCTTTTGTAAATAGTAATTGTTATCTGAAGTTTATGGAAAATTCACAAAGTATTGCATAACTTAGTCTTATGACATACCTGGCAACCTAGGAAGTCTCCTATGGATGAAGACTCCCTCAGACAGCTTCTAGATCAGATAAGAGGTTTTGGTATTTGGAAACTGACTTGCTAAAGGTACCTTTTGTGCAACAATAAAGAGGCTCTGCAAATGGAGTTCAGAGAGTTCAATCCTTCAGAGGCTGATCTCCTGCTGTTGAGAAGCCTAAATTTAGCCTGCAATGTCTCTTTCTTGGATAGATGGTTCCAGAACACAGGATGCCTCCCCATGAATTACTGGTCAAGGAAGCCTCAAAGGCTCCCTTTAAAACAACACAAACTGTTGCCATTGTTCTTGGCTGCCTTCCATAGCAAGATGGTAAGTCCCTATTGCTGAAGACGCAACACACTTTGGTTGCTGGACATAGAAAATTCCAGAAAAACTGGAATTGACCGGAAACTTTTTTACTGCTGGCTGGCTTTTGTAGGGCTGAAAGGTATCATGCAGGCCACTTAGGAAGAAATGTCATTAATGGCCTTATACCCATTATAAGGGGTATAATGCTACAATATAGGTCTTCCAAGCAAATGTATCCATGGGTGCAAGAGAGGTGGGGTTAATCAAGTGCTTGAGACCTGCTCCACTGTAATAAATTCATGCATGAATCTATAAATCTGCACAAAAGCCTATGGCTTGGGAGATCACAGGCCATAGGGAGAAACCTACTTCTATTGCTTTATTAAATAGAAATGTCAAATTGCTTTCTATTTATGTTTATATTCAGAGATCTAGGCTACTCTTTTTCTTTTTTTTTTTTTTCTGAGACAGGGTTTCTCTGTATAGCCCTGGCTGTCCTGAAACTCACTCTGTAGAACAGGCTGGCCTCGAACTCAGAAATCCACCTGCCTCTGCCTCCCAAGTGCTGGGATTAAAGGCACGCACCACCACTGCCCGGCGATCCAGGCTACTCTTTAATCTTTACCAAAAAAGCCTTCTGAAGTGAATTAACAGTTAATGAAAAAAAAATTAACAAATTGTCAAAATACTAAGAATAAATTATAGTAAGTGCTTATTCCTAAAATATCTATATCATCTGCCCCTTCAAAACTAGAGATAATCATTGAAGAGAAGTTAAAAGGTACCTAAGAGCAGGTGATGGGTAGGGGGTGCTGTGAAATGCTATCTTCTGGGTATGACATAGCTACTGCACCAGGAAACTCACTGCACAAGACAAAGCTAACAACGTCAGTCAACATTCTGACAGGTTAAACTAATTGGACTCAGTGGGTACCAAAAAAAAAAGAAGAGATCATGAAGATGAGAAAGAGACCTATTGGGAAGTACTAGGGTTGGCTGGATCAGGAGTAGACATTATCAAAATACATTGTATACACATGTGAAGCTATCAAATAATAAAACATATTTTAAAAAAAAAACTTCAGCTTTTTAGAGATTAGAGAGATAGCTTATTGGTTAAGAATACATAAAAACTCTTTCAGAGGACTCTAGCTCAGTACCCAGCACTCTCATTGGGAGACTCACAAACACCTCTAAACCATGCCCTGGGGGAGATCCAATGGCTCTGTCCATCTCAGGCCATGCACTCATGTACACACATACTCATATGCATAGCTTAAAAATAATAAAAATAAACCTCTGAAAGCTATTTTTTAAAAAATCACCTCATCATAGTTGGTATCATTCAGATCTTCATCATCATCATCAGCGGCCTGGTTTTTCTTCATCTGGTCCCCCACAGTTCTCTTCCCTGGAGGGGCATGGCGATCATCCACAGGATCGTTTGCATCCCGAGCAGGACCAATGTCTGATCGGGTGGTGAAGCCAGTGGCACTAAAGGAAGCCCAGAGACATCATTATTAAAGTGACCCCTGATCCTATGCTCTCTTTTCATCATCATTTAGTAACATCACTTCTCACACTTCTGGGAACCTCCAGAGATTCTAGTACCAATGAATTGGATGCTTACACATTCCTGGTCTTCTTTGTTTGCTAAACTTTTAACCTATAATGAGTAGGTCAGAGACAGTTTCTCTTCATCCCAAGGTGTCTCCATTTCTTCTCCACATCACTGTACAGGCCTTCATAAGTCTGAGTCTCCCCAGTTCTCACCTCACATTTCCAACTGTCTGTTGAGCATGAACTCTCCACTTACACCCAGACCCGAACTGAGTTTCCTCCTTTATGAACTCAGCAGCTGTTCTAGTGATCAGCCATTAACAGACATTCCATATTAAGCACTATCTTATTTGTCTATCTCCCATTTGAGTTCTCTCCATCCTGTCTGCCCCAACTACTACTGACAAATTACCACTGGCATGGCTGGAAATCCATTTATTATTCCTACCTCCAACCTAAACCTACTCCTACTTCAACTCTCAATCTGCCAGTGATTCTTTTCAAAATGTAGCTCAGAAAACTATGGGAGCCGTTGCAGGATATTTAATCAAACTATGAACCCCCAAACTGTGTTACATTTTTAGTTGTGGTATGGCTCAGCCTTAACATAAACCTTTAAGAGCTTTCTGCTTGAATCTTGTTAATAGGATTAAATAAAGTCAACCACAGGTGAAGAGAGATAAAGATTAGACATGAACAAGAGAGGCCTCCTAAATAAGGAGAGAGAATAGTTCATCAGATAGTTTGGTCATTCAGTCCAAACTAACTTATAGAGATTAAAAAATGCACTTCATTTGATCAGGCATGAAAAAAATAAAAATTAAAAAAAATATATTTTCTTTTTTTTTCTTTTTTTTTTTTTCTTTTTTTCAAGACAGGGTTTCTCTGTATAGCCTTGGCTGTCCTGGAACTCACTCTGTAGACCAGGCTGTCCTGGAACTCAGAAATCTGCCTGCCTCTGCCTCCCAAGTGCTGGGATTAAAGGCATGCACCACCACTGCCCGGTGTCTTTTTTTGTTCCAAGACAGGGTTTCTCTGTGTAGTCCTGGCTGTCCTGGAACTCACTCTGTAGACCCGGCTGAAACCATGTGTCTTAATTTCATGTTAGAACATTAGACTGTAGATTGCCACATGGCCCATGCCATCTTAGACATTAGCTTTTGAGCTTTCTTCTTAAATAAGAATATTTTTGTTGTTTGGTATTAAAAACACAGTTAAGAGATCTAAAGTGTTTTAAGTAAATTTGGGGGGTGACTACAGTTCAAACTTGTTTTCTAAATTTCTAAGAGTTGGGACTGAAGCTGAGATAAAATATTTGAGCAGAGTAGTGGTAACCCATGCCTTTAATCCCAGCAGATCTCTATAAACTAATTAATTCTTTCCTAAATTCAAGAGTTAGGGTGATTTAATCCCAGCACTTGGGAGGCAGAGGCAGGTGGATTTCTGAGTTAGAGGCCAGCCTGGTCTACAGAGTGAGTTCCAGGACAGCCAGGGCTATACAGAGAAACCCTGTCTCGAAAAACAAAACAAAAAAAAAATAATTAAAAAAATAAATAAACTAAAAAAAAAAAAAAAAAAAA